>VAHH01000910.1:0-17878 GCA_013357305.1 Radopholus similis | reverse complement strand
GCCGGTTTTTGGGACTCGGTTTTCGGTTTCGGTTAATTCACCAAAAACCCCGGTTTTCGGTTCCGGTTTCGGTTCCGTTTAACCGAGAGTGAACAACCCTAATTATAATTATTAAATAAAGCCGACCAAAACCTGGGCGATGATCCTTAGGCGCAGTGAGCTTGATCCTTTTCTACCTATATTCAGTTCTTCAGTAGAGCTTCTCTTTCATATTCTATTTGCTCTCAAAAGTCAAAGGGAAATATCGCGCATTAATTATTATTGTTCAATTGATCATTAATGCATTTGGCGGTTTTTGACAAACGGCTCAGCACGTATTACTAATAATATGTCTCAATGCCAAAAAGGGAAGAAGGAATTGTTTGCAACTTGTGCGCCTATTGGTGGTGGGAGGGCATTTCAAATCCGAAGAATTTGTAATCAAAGTAGTAGAATCGGAGCAGTGTCGATCTGAGGAATTCATCGTCGAATATTTGCTTGCGGATTGCGCGCCTCTGCTGGCTGTCGAAGGTGACGTGGTCAGTTTGGGCGGATGCAATTTGCTGGCGGAACAGGGAAATGTACTTGTGCGGCACTCCGTTTGCCCTGAAAATGGCGAACAACTCGTCCAGCATTCGGCGATGCTGTTCCGACGCCGGGTCTGGCGCGTATTTGATCACGCGCACACGATCAAACAGCGAATGGAAGTTGGAGTTCCTGCGAGGTGAGAAAATAAATAAATAAATAAATAAATACCAATAGGAACGAATGATTCAATTACATATTTATTTGGCATTTAAGGGCATTGTAAACGCAAACCAATTTTGTGGGTGGAAGTGCAAGTCCTCGTAGTTGTATTCCGCGCCCGGATCAAAGTGCATTGCGCGTTCATATTGGCGCTCCACAAGGCAAGTCAGGTTCATGTAGCAGTCATAGCAGCGTCGTTCAATTTTGTGTTCACTGCAAAACGGAGAGTTGAGTTTAAACAACACATTTGATGCTTTGACTTTGTTTGAACAAAAAATTCGTTGTAAGCATTTGGTAGGAATAAAATATAAATAAATTTGATCTAATAGATGCCTCAGCAACCAACTTGATACACTTGTCGATGTAGGCCGAAATGAAGCGCTCGAGGGGATCGCGCACCAGCGTGAAGAAGGTGAAGTCTGTGAAGGCTGCGGCGATTGTTTGGTCGGCGGCGTAGGTCACATCCAGCTCATTGGTCGAGTTGTGCATGCATGGACTAGAAAAAGAGATAAAAACGCCTCAAAAGCGGAAAAGTCGTTTGGTCGGTTAAGAATTAGGCTAATCATCAGATAGTCGAAAAATTGGCCAATTTAGGGCCAAATGTTTGAAAAAACAGGGATTTTTGGAGTTTTCAGCTATAACTTGGCCCAAACTGAACCAATCAATTCCAACCCAAGGTCCAATTTGAGTTTGTCTTCTTTACAGGCTGTTCCGCTGTCTCGTCTTCGGGATGATGCTGATGTTGTGCGCCAGAAAGCGCTCCGGATACGACAGAAAGCACATCATTTCGCGCATCAGCGTCGACATACTCTTCTCGTTCATCCCGTAGGCCAGTTTGTAGGGAGCGGCCAACTGAGCATTGAATTCAAGACTTCGGATTTTTAAATGTTAATGGGACCTTAAAACGAGCGACGAAATTTCGGAGTGGCGGCACACATTTTCCGTACAATGCTTGGCTGTTGTGCGGCCTTCTCCAACCGCACACTCGCTCGAACTGATTAAGCCCTGCTTCTTCAAAAAAAATCAATCTTTAGTCAAAATAAAATATTTTATAAATATATTTTGACGTTTTTAATCAATCAAACAAGAAACAGTTTATTGTTTTTTAATTTTTCCAATTGAGCAATTCAATACGTTGCGGTGTAGATGCAGCATCTTCACTGACAGCAGATTTCTCTTGTTTTATTTCGATTGCAGCCTTTTGTTTTTGTCTCATGTCCGCGTGTGTGATTGTGTTTTTTTGCATTGAAAACCATGTGGTGCCGGTCAGCAAAAGTAAAATGAGCAGTGTTCCTAGAATAAAAGCAAAGTCAAAATGCAGCCATTAAAATTCGAAAAGGAAAATACCATTTTTGGACCAAACTATAAATTAGACAGAATCAGCTTCGATTTGAAAAATTACGATGGCAATTTACTAATAGAAAACTGACACGGAATTATTTGATAGCAAAACAGGCGGAGGATAAAAAATTTAAAAATGCCAACCATTATAGTGCCGAAGTGAAATGTTTCGCCTCCAAAAACCCATATTGTGCTTCTCAGTCGAGTACAGTTTCATGCACTATTCGCCAAATACAAAAGCAAACGGGCAGCAGGAGCTGTTGTGAGAAGCGACGATTAGATAAATTTAGAAAATGTGTTCCTAGAACCTCTTTAACTGCAATATAGGTAAGTAATAAATAGAAAGAGCCGTTTATAAATTTAGGTGCAATTGAACGAGAAATGCGGTGCATTATTTGCAAGTGATGTTTGAATGTGCACATCTCCTGGTTCAATATGCGGGTGGATTGCTTCGACCCATTCACTGCGTGTGTGTGCGATAGCCATCAACCCAGTTGGGGAGCCGGGTGAAAGAATCAACTCTCATTGGCAGCTCCTTCAGCCAAAAACCGGAGCAACAACACATGTAGCTAGCTGCCCACCAAATCAACTCTCAATCTTGTGCTCCCCCGGTGGTGCGGAGACTGCTTTTTCCGGTTCCAAATGCCGGCGCCAATTCAAGTCATGTGCAGATTTGAAACTCAGTAATAACCCAGGATTTTAGCAGAGCACGTTGATTTATGTATTCTATTGTTTTTAAAAATGAAAATATTGGAATGAGGGAAACAAATTTCATTAATTTTAAGCTCCGCTGGAGTGCATGCAGAGTATTCCAAAATTTTGTCAAACCTTTTTTAGGCAGGAAAATGAAAGTACCTTTTGTTCGGAACTTTCGTTCAAAGTCACCATTGGAGCGAGGGCATTTACCCTGAGAATGTCTCACAACGATTGGATGGGGTGAGTCGCCCCAATATACCATTTCCCTCTCACTTCCCTGCCGCCCTCTCCATTTGACAAGGAACCACCACTTTCCCCAACAAACACAATTCAATGCGCCCTCACGAATAAAGTTAAAGTAAACTCACCCCGTAAAATATTCCTTTGCTAATTTTGGTAAAATTTATGGAAAATGGCGAACTATTAGCTAAAAACTAAACTGCGGAAATGAAATGAAGTACGGACTACGGAGCACAAAATTTTGAAATCAATTAAAAACTAAAATACACTAAGGCTTTACATTTCCAAAAAGGCGCTTATTTGAAAGCGCATAAAAATTCAAAAATTTCAAAATTTTGGAATTCTTGAATTTCAAAATACATATTGTGTGTGCGCCACAGGTTGCCTGCTTTCCGGTGGAAGGTACCCCCCATTCCCAAATTCCCATTAACATTGCATTTTGGGCGAATTTAAGAAATTGATTGGGTAATGAAATTTTAAGGCGAATGTGAGAACGCCTAAATTTGGCATCAATAGACTCCTATTTTCAATGGGAGCCTAGTAATTAAGTAGTAAACTGTGATTATTTTATTTTGGATGTTGGTGCTCAAAATCCAAAGCTATTCTATTCACCAAATATGTTCACCATTCTCTTCGCGTGCCAATTTTTATTCCCACAAATTTAACAACTTTTTCCCACAAATATTTCGTTCCCACAAATTATCACTTTTTTCCTACAAAAAATTTCGTTCCCACAAATTATCACTTTTTTTCCCACAAATTTTATTCTTAGCTTAGCTTAGTAGGCTTTTTATCTTAAGCCAAGCCTAGCTTAGCTTAGGCTTAGCCTAAGCCTACGTCTACGCCAAAAGTATAGCCAAGTAGGCTTTTTTTTAAGCCAAGTTCGGGAAGTTCGGTTCTAAAACTAATGAAGCGATCAATATATATTTGTTGAATTCAAAAATTTGAATTTAAAATTCATTATACCTAATAATTTTTATTTTAACTTTAATTTTGTGGAAATAAAAGTTTAAAAATTCAATGTATTATTCATTTATATATCAATTTATTTTGTTTGTTTTTGTGGGAAAGATCAAATAGCGATTGGATGGGGTGAGTCGTTCCGTGTGAACTTCCCTTCACTTCCTAGCCGCCACTCCATTTGAATGCAGCATTCGAGCAAAATGACAAATCAAAGAGGGGGAGTGAAAGCACTTTTCATGGCCTTCATGTTGTCGTTGTCATGTCCCATTTCCTGTGTTTGGTCCCCCTCCCCCGTGCAAATTGTGAGCAGACAGCGGGGCACAGTGCGCGACAGCGGGGCGTCCAGGTGCGCGTCCATTTGGGCGTGGTAGCGCCGGTGGATGGGCCCAGTGCGGAGGACGCACTCCACCAGCGACAGCAGGGCCCCGAACCGCTGCACGCCGCCCATCTGGCCGAGTCGTGTCTGCAAGTGGTGCAGCAGAGCGCCGGCGTAGCGCTCAGACTCTCGCTGCAGCGTCCGACGCCCTTGCTGGGAGATGCCGTCCAGCGCTGGAAATGATGGGAAACATTTTGTGGGAGAATTAAAAAATTAGACTGGTTTGATCAATCTGCTGGATAAAGTTGTGTCGGATATTTGGCGCCAAATATTTTCAAACAATTGGGTTTTTATTGTTTTTCGACTTTAGCTATTTTTTGATTTTAAGTCCTAATTTTGACGTAGAATATGTATTCTTTATTTCCCCAATAGAATTATTTTTGCTTATTCCTATTTTTACAAAACAATTATTTTATGGGCTGAATTCTTGTAATTATATGAATATTTATTTTAAATTTGGATTCTAATTTCTAATTAATAAATAGTTGGTTTAGACTCTAACCATTTCCTTGCCTGAATGGGACATGACGATGGCTCTGAGCAGCAGGAATTCCTCGCTGTCCAATTTGAGTGCGTTGAAGCGCCACATTGTCCGCCGGAACAGCAGTTCAGCCGTCGAGCGGAGTCTGAATTTTGGGAAAAATACTTAAATAATTCTAAAAAATAAACTTCTATTATATTTAAAAACCTTTTTGAATTTAACGCACTTTTTGTTCTCCCGCGGGAGCTCGTTTGCGAACAGCATTGGGCTGAACCCGTTGGAGAGCTTCACCACCACAGGGGACTCCCACCGAGAGGAGTGGTAGCGCTCACAGAACCCCACCAGCGCCATCCCCAGGTTCGAGGTCAAATTCACCTGAAAATTGGGCGAAAAATGATAAATTATTTCGTCGTTTTTTTAAAGTGACAGTACCCAAATATTGGAAAAGAATTTCTGGCTTAATCAACTTAAAGCTTTTAAAAATTCAAAAGACAAAATAAATAAATATTTTAATTTTTACCATTGATTTGCACCAATTATGGATTCGTTCATTTATTTGTATCGCCATTTTGCAAAAGTAATATTTTACAACTCATAAAAAACAAAAAAGGCTCGAAAAAGAAGATGGACCGACCCGATTTAGACGTAGATTATCAAAGAATTTGGAATATGCAAATTATAAAAATTTGCAAAATAAAATTAAAATCAGAAAGCATAATTATGTGTTTATTTGTTGATATTGGCCATCCAAAATTCTCAACTTTGGATGCAAAGTCAGTGCTACATTTTTCATTTTTGCGCCAACCATGTCCTGTTTCTGGAGCAGCGCTGCAGCGGGCATTCCCTTGAAGAGTTCCACCGCAGCGCACAAATCGTTGACCAGCAGCAAGTGGGACTGGCGCAGAAGGAAGGAGAGCTGCTCCCCCAACGGGACGGAGGCACTCAATTCGGGCACTTCGTCCTGCAATTTATGGAAATTAATTTCATATTCTAATCGGTTTATCAGGCAAATAATTTCAGAAAAATTTTAGGGATTTAAAATTCAATTTTACGCACTTTTTACAACCCATAAATTATAATAGGATTGCTTAATTCATAACAGAGACTAAAAACGATAACTTTGAGCTTTGATTACAACAAAAAATAAAAGCAAATTTTGTAACTAAAATTCGATAGACACCGAGAAATGTTATTTCTGCCAGACAAACCGTGAATTTGAGCGGATTGTCGAGAATGCTCTCTTTGAAGTCGACCAGATCGCCCAGAGCGGCAAATTGCCCAATGAATTCGCTCTTGATTCGACGCGTGGCGCTGAACATATGGAAAAGCATTATTATTTTTAAACACTGATTTTTCAAATCCCAATTTCTTTTCTAAATTTGCACATGATAATCTGGAAATCTGGATCAATGCGCTGAATCCACATTGTTTTTATTCGTGCTTTATTTTCAAATATTATTTTATGAGTTGCAAAAAAAGCAATTAAACAAAACAATTTCAATCTGTTTTAGTTATTTAATGATTTTTTGGATGCCATTTAGTCGGTCTGTTCTCTGCGCATTCCAAAAATTCTAATTTTTCTACTTATAAATTAATTTTGATAAAAAAGTTCAATATTTTTCGCACCTGAAGAAGTGTTGGACGCGCTCTTCTGCGGCGGCCAGTGCGGCGATTGTGGCCGCCGTTTGGAGCCATTTGTTGTTGGCCATTTTGGGCTGTCGAAAGACAATTTCCTCTTTTGGTTTTGGGACGGCCTTTGCGCCGCCACTGGAGGGCCCAGCCTTTGCGGAGAGAAGCGCAGTGCCTTCGTCGAATGGGTCTTCGCACAAATAAATGCGCTCCAGCAGAAGAGGAGGGGCACTGAACGACGCATTTATTTGGGTCATTTGTGAAGGGAAATGAATACGGAATATGGTTGATCTGAAAAGGAAACAATTAAATCATTTTTCTTCAGAAATTGTGTTTTATATAAACCACATTCAGAGGTCAATACTTTGCTCAATTTGAATTTAAATTAATTTCAAAAATTAAACTTTCTATTTTGAAATGAAGTTTGTAATTTTTAAAGGGATATTTTCGATCATTTTTTGCCGAATATTTGCGTCGTCTTTTCTAATGCAGAGTGAACAATTGGTTTGTTTATCCGATTTCTGCTGATTTCCCTAAAAAATGTGGTGTTTGATTGCGTTTGTTTGTCGGGAACAGAAATCAAATCACACATCGCATACATCACAAGGCGGAGAGACAGAAACTGTTTGTTTGCGCCATTTCGGGAGAAATGGGGACTGGATTGGGGAGGTCGCGAAAATATTTAGTTTTAATGAGTCAAAACGAAAGATCTTTTTTGCCAATTTAAAGTGCAAGAATATTAATATTTTTTGATTGGGATTAATTTATTTTTTATTTTATAAATGACTTTTGCAATAAAATTATTTAAAATGCCTTTTACAAAAAATGTGGAAATGAAAATGGCCAACAAATTATGAAAATTCTGAGAGAAATAGTAATTTTGGCGCGAAAAATGTGAAAGTGAAAAAATCGTTTGGCTTTGGCTCCCAGGGGCGGGGAGATCGGCTGAAGTGGATTCATTCATTTGGTTGTGTTTGCGCTGCAAGAGGTGAACAGATCTGTGATCAGCGAAGTGATGCGGCCACAGCAAAACAATGGTTCTTTGCTCTGGCTTGGATCATGATGGATCGGCAAAAATAGCCAAAAAAAAGTCGTAAAAAGTGAATTGGATTGAACAATTAATATTTTGATATTTTTGAAAATTTGAATTGGAATGAAAATGAAAATAAGAATATATTAAGAAGGAGAATAAAGATTTGTAAAACAAAGAGTAAATAAATTTGTGAGTTGGGCCCAAAAAATTTTTTTTGTTTTCTAAAATTACGCAATTGGTTTGGACATATATTTGGATATTTTGGGTCCAATTGTCCCAAAAATTCCCAAATATTTTCGTAATTGGATTGAGCATTTTATGCTGACGAGGTGACGAGTGAAGGGGAAATGAGCCTTTTCCTTTTCTCTGGCGAGTGGGGACTGACTGTTTGTTCGTTTGTTGTCGCTCACTTTGGGGACTCCTTTCTCTGCCCATCCCAGGCGCACCCAACACCACACATCGGTGTTCAGTGCCCCGCCACACGGCCCCCCAAAAGCGCTCTGCTTTGCTCTGTTCGAATGGGTTCACAATGAACGAATGGGTCGATCGGGAAAACGAAAAAATGCAAAACAATCGAATGGGGGAATCATCATTTTTACTTTTTTTTTTACCAAATTGGTGGAATAAATAGTTTTAGTAATAATTTTTTTTATATCTGTTAAAAATTATAATGTATTGCGAATTTTTTGTGAAACGGAAACTCACTTTTAAGTTTGAAAACGGTTCTGTGAAAGAAATTTCAAGTCAAAAGCATTATAAAAATTTAAAATTCAAAGCATTTAATGGCTGCTACTTATTGCATCCGCAAAAATGTGATCCAATTGAGTGCGAAGTGGAAAAGACCAATCTCAGTTTTCGGTTTTCACTTTTCAGTTTTGAAGTGAACAGCGAAAGAACGAAATTGGAACTTTGGAACAGTGAGTGGACTTTGAAAACCAAACACACACAAAGAAGACTCCCAAATTCCGAGTCTGGACCATTTGAATTGATCTATTGAAATAAAAATATTTAATTTTTGGAAAAAATGTCTAGCCAATACGATTGAATGCTGTCTTTTGTCCGAATTCAATGCATTGTTTTGGGGGAATGAATGTTCAAATTTGACCAAATTTTGAAGCGATGTCTCACTCCGATAACAACCGATTGATTGCACAGACGAGCACAAACATCGACATCAAACGGCGAAGGGATTGCAGTTTGTTTCGGTTCATTTGCTTCCAAAAATTTGAACTAAAGAAAAAATAGAAATAGAAATGCTGGTTTATTTGAAAAAAGTATAAAAGTGTTGAACTAACAAAGAAGTGCACTACATGCTAAAAATAGCGTAAATATATTTAAATATAATTCCAAGCCATGGAAACTGGAAAGCAGCAAGGGTCAGAGTTTGTCAAGATTGGACGCGTACATTTTGAATTGAACACGTAAAGTGCAGGAAATTACTCCAATTTTACGAGATCTAGATCTAGACCTCAAAACATTGCTTTGCCACGCACACTATAGATTGCCTGTGCCCCCACATTGAACGGCTGATCGCTACAAAAAATGAATGCGCGAGCATTGAGAGCGATGTTTTGCTCACATTTGCTCCGAATTTCCTCCGGAATCACTGCCCACAAAATTGGCAGTGTTTTTGGCTTTTACAAAAGTGGTACTCTTTCTCTCAACACACACATCCCTGACAACTCCTCAAAATCCAATCACATTTAGAGCAAAAAAACCCCAATCAACTGGCTCTCAATTTCAAACCAAAAAATTGGAAACTCAAATTTTGTTGAATAATGCAGATTTTGGGGTTGAGATTTGTGTACTGCAGAAATTTGAGCTTTGCAGATTCTCGCCCAAATCCAACAAAGAATCGTCGCCATGGGAGCAAATCTGCTGGCATTTGTGTGTCTGGCGCTTACAATCTGTTTCTGCCTTATGGCGACCATAGACCAAGCGGACGACGGATGCTTTAGCAGCAAGGAGAAGAAAACTAAAACTGACGGGGACGACTATGTTCCCGCTGGCTGGTACAAAGGTAGAGAAATATCGATTGGTGGCTGGGCATTTTAAAAGGCCAAAAATGGTAGAAAAACCCCCCGAACAATAAACTAAAAAGTTTAGACCCAAACCGGTAAACTGGTTAGAAACAGTTTCTACGGATTTGGCTCAAAAATCCAGAATCCAAACTGTTTAATACATTTAATTTAAAGGCCCTCCTTTGGACCGCCGGAATGAACACCGGTTTGAAGTGCCACTGCTGAAGGAGACGGTTGAGCAGCCCCAACTGCACAAAGTGCGTTCTGGACGCGTGGAGTGGGGGGCAAAACACGTCCAATGGGAGCAACAAGGGGATGGGCAGAAGAAGGAGGGGGAGGCAAATGCCATTCCCGATGTGAGCACTTTTGAGGTGGGTAAGGAGGAAGAAGTGCTCGACGCAAAAGCAGCCAACTACAACAACGCTCATTGACGTAGAGAAAGGGCGCAACTATCAGTCGAAGTGAGCCTTCCCCTTGTCCATTCCATTTCATTTTTTTGTGTCTGTGTTAATTCTTAATTGACGTCCGCTTGTGGACAAAATCTCCATTCAAGTGAACGGGCACAATGGGGCAGAGGAGCATTGTGATATGTATGTGAGTTGTAATTTGTATTGGAATGGGAAAAGCATTCATTCGAGAGGAGCAAAAAAAGGTGGGAGAAACTCAACGCGGAGGAGGCTGGCTAGCTCTGGCATGTCGATTAGGCGAAGGGGACTTTGACAATTATCAACAATCAGGAAACAGCAATATCTTGGACAGGAATAGACCAGAAGGAAATCTTTTTGGGTGGTTGGATTGATTTGTGGAAGCTTTACAACATAAAATTGGAAGGGAATTGATAGTTTAGTTTGGGTCAAGCTTATTGCCAAAAACCTCAAAAATCATTGAGTTTTTAAAACATCGCCATACATATTGTACTATCACTAATTTTTTTTATAAATCAGAATTTATTTGGGCACGCGTTTTGCTTCAGAATGACATCTGATCCAAATTTTCAGCACAAGTCCTGACTACGATATACGTACCTAATTATAAATCGACATTCAGATTCAGACCGCCGCCATCCCATCGACCTTTCTGACTGCGACAGAGAACGAGAGAGCACAGTCTGTCCGTTGGTGCACTCTGTCGTTTTACTTTTAAGTCCACTTCTAATTGGAGCTGTTCTCCCCCCCCCCCCGTCGAACAGGGATTTTACAATTTTGGATTGTTGTCACAATGTTGGTTTCCCATTGTGCACTCCGGTTGGAGTCGAGAGCGCATTTTGGTACACAATTATGAATAAAAAAACCAGTAATTGTAAAATGATATTTTAATTATAATAAAAGGAGATTATATTTAAAAAAGACTGTTCTTCTATTTTGATTAACTTGAAATTAGCATATGTAGTCTAGATCTAGAATGTAGATCTCCTGTCGCTACAATTGTATTCAAAAACTCACAGCTATTCATTTATTTGAGCTACGCTGGAGAGCATAGCATTCCAAAATCTGACTAAGCCACTTCTGGGCCAGAAATGGAAAGTACCTTTTGTTCGGAACTTTCGTTCAGAATCAACACTGGGGAGAGGGCATTTGTCCCAAATGTCATGTAACGATTGGATGGGGTGAGTCGCCGCACCAATTCCCTCTCACTTCCCTGCCCCACTCTCCATCGGACCAAGCACTCACAAGAGCGAACATTCAAAACTCCAATTGTGCATTAGTTTTGTTTTGTTTTTGCTCTGGGCGCCTTTCCCAAACATCAATTCCAATTTCCAATAGCGCAATCTGCATCTGCTTCATTACCCTTTTCACTCAACTCTTATTTTTTAACCATTTCCCATAAGAGGAACGTCCAAAGAGAATACAAATTATTAATAATTTTTTAATTATTTAACATGGAGAATAAAAATAAACGCCTAGGACACCTTTCTCAGTGTGGATGAACTCTGAGCTCTGAGCAACTGAGCTGTCCCAAAATACCTACTTATATCTTATTTGTCTTATGTATTCATTTTTATCCCCATTTTGCAAAAGAATCCAGCAGAGGCCTTTTTTATTTTGACCTATTCTACCTGTTCACATTCTTCTTTATTTTTACTGTTTTACAAATCTAGATCGGAAAATCCCTTTTGAATCCGACGAAAAACGAAAATGCCTCGTCCGATAATGCGTTGCACGACAAGTGACTGTGCGTTGGAATTCGATGACGAACAGCAGTATCGCACGCACTGCATCGGCCATTGAGGTCAATATTGCGGCCGCCAGGGCGCAGCGCAAAATGTGAGTCGGCTATTCGTGCTATGCCATCAGTTAGAAAGCGCAAAATCTAAATTGACAAAAGATTATTTAGCTTTACCTAGGTAAGCTAAGCTTAGCTTGCTTAGGTATTAATCTTAAGCTAAAGCTGAGATTTAAACTAAGCCTAGCTTACCTAGGAACTAAGCTTAGTAAGTTAAACTTTAAGCTAAGCTCTTACATTTTGCACTTTTAACTGATGACCTAGCAGGGAGTGTCCCCCAACTAGTCACCACCCAACTAGACACCAACCCAACTAGTCACCATTGAATTTTTTTGTGAGTTCTTGGTACCTCCAGCATGACTTGGGCTTTGCTTATAACACAAGCTGGATTGCAAATAACGTATGGAACAATAATTTATTTCATTTATTTGAACGCCCCCCAACTCGTTACTCGTTACAGGACAACTCGTTACAGCCCAACGTGTAGCCAAGTGGGCTTTTTTAGCCTAAGCCAAGGCAAGCTTAGCTTAAGCGTAACGAGTTGTCTTGTAACGAGTTGGGATTTTACCCATTTATTTATGTATTGTGATTCAGTCAAAGATTATAAAATCAATGGTGACTAGTTGGGTTGGTGCCTAGTTGGGTTGATCCCCTAGCAGGATCGGCATTGGCAGCATGAAAATTAATAAAAATATAATATTTTTGCGCAGACATCTGCCCACCGAGACATGGACTGGGGCTTTGGGGCGTTGTGGTCGTGAATCGCTTAAAGAGCGCGTTTGTTTCACGCAGCGACACTTCCACGAAATTTCTCGACGTTTGCTTGACGGCCGCCCAAACGAGGAACGCGTGTTGCCCGAATTGGTATTTTGGAGCTCGGGAGAGAGAAACAGCGCTTTGCTGAAACGGACCAGCGTCAAAGGGGCCAACCCTCGGCGGCTGGTGGAGGTGCCCGTTGCGGAAGTGCCTCCGCCCGAAACAGTGGTCGGCTTCTCAATCATCGAATTGAAGTACTATTTATTAATTATTGTTGTATTTATTCACTTTTCTGTGTTCAAATTTTGCAGCTATTTCAATGCGGAAGTGCTCCAATTTTTATGGTGCATCCGCCGTCTTCTCAGCAACGGTATTTGGCTGGAACTGGACAGATGTTCAAACATCCGCTGTTGGGAAGCTCCAGATCAGCAGAAGGCGTACAAAGTGGAGTGTAAGTTATAACATGGAAATTGCCCTTTAAACAATCGCATTCGGTTATAACTGGTCAATAGCAGCTGAACCAGTTGAGGACCTGAATAGCCTATTATGTGTGAAAGTAGATGGAGCAGACTCTCTGAGCTTTCCAACGAGATCCGAATCAAATTTTAAAACTCAAAAATGGTTGAGCTATGACTACCGATCGTCGGGGAATGCAGAATTGGCATCTAATCGATTGTTGACAGATGGAATTGATCGCCACAATGTGGCCGCGCTCGAGTGCCTTTTGCGACCGATCCCGCGACTTTCGATCACCTCGTTGTGCATTCTCTCCGGGATCAGTTTGATCAAAGCTGATTTGTTGGACCGTCTGCTGGCCAATGTGCGCCTGTTGATCATCGAATGTGCACCGCTCGTTCCCGAATCGAAGTTGCTCACCGGAACATGGTGCCAAAACTGTGGTCCATGCATCCCCGCCCTGGTCAAATGGCTGCATTCGCCGCCCGTCGAGGAAGGGCACCCAAAAATGGTCGTTTTGGAGCTTGGCAACAACATCGAGAATTTTGCGGCAATTGTTTCACAGGTACAGCAGGTATGTGCGGAGGAGCACGATCCGAGAGCTTGGAATTGGGATTGGGCAGAGTTCTGCCGGGATCCCGGTCCCGGAACCGGGATTATAATACATTCACTTCTGTCCAATTTCAGCACTTTACTTCGTTCAACGCTGCTGCCCCTGTTGCCTATTTTGTGGTCATCAGTTCGTCAGCCTCATTCGCCGACGGAGCGCGCATTCAGTTGCCATTCAGACGAATTCGCAATGAGCAAAACAACGAAATGCTTACACTGCGCCATTACACCGATCGAACATTTTTTCAATTCACTAACATAGCATACAACTTTGTGCTCTTCCGTCGTGGTTGTTCTTCGTCGACCGATAATGACGCGAGTGAAGAGTCGGAATTGCTCGCAACAAGGAAAAAATTTGATAAAATAATATTTGAGTTGCGCAACAGATTGGAATTGAATCTGTCCCGAATGGGGTCTGTTTTTCATTTTTAGAGTGGATTTTTCGAAAAAAACATTTTGATTATTCCAGTGAAATCGATGAGTCGCTGTTTCCTTTGGATTCGGAGGAATGTGATGAGGAGTCCAAGCACCGGGAGGAAGCTGTGCATATTAGTACTAATGTTGAGCCAGGGCCGAGCAGTGCGAAGAAAGCAAAAATGGCCGATGGACATTTTTGAGACGATAATTTTTGTCACGAAAAACAACAGTCTTGTGGCCCTGTTTTGCAGTTATTATTAAAATAAATTTTTGTATTTTTTATTTGCAGAATGTTGATTGCTATTTTTTGGAATGAGTTGTTTACAGGATTCAAAACCTCTCATTTGCTATTAAGTGAACTTGAACGAGAAAAGGGAAATGGATATTTTCAGAATAAATTGAAGAAATAGAGGACTATTACTATTCCATTGCTTAATACCATCGCATTGGCGGCGTGTTTCTCCGCTTTTGGCAAATGACACATTTAGCGCTTTCTGCACTGCGTTGGTGATAAATTGGGCGGAGAATGGAACCCTCTCGTTTTTGGTGGTAGTTGATAAAAATAATTCTAAAAATTGTTGAAATTTAGTTGAACCAAAAAATAGATATAATTGTTATGGCATGAGATTGTTAAGTTAAAAAATCGAAAAAAGGTAGCAGTCCGCTGCTGGGTTCGATCCCAGTTGCTCTCAGAGCTACCATCGAATAATGAGCGGAGCCTACCGAATAGGCTATGCGGGCGCCAGAGAATAGAGGGACATATGCGACGGGAAGAACCAAGAACTCTGTGTATGCTTGCTCCATTGAGTACTTTGGAAGAGATTTTCACACATAGAATCCAAATATCAAACTCATCGATTAATATTGTCCCGCTTCAAGTCGCTGAACGACATCCACGGTCCAACAACAAATACATTGAGGCGAACATCCATTCGCTGGCGCTGACGAAGTCGTAGTTCAGGGGATCACTCGCAGGGAGCAGCATCCAAACACAACGGGAATGGGAATTGAATGGGCGAGTCAGCCTCACTCGACGCCAGTTCCACGCCATCGCGCGCCCACTGATCGACGGGCCAAAGGGACGTGTGTTGTCCAAAATGGCTTTTTTGAGATCCATGAAAGAAAACATTTCGGCTCTGGCCAAACAAATTAAAAATGACGTAAATGGCTCTCGGGAGGTGGTGGAGTTGCCCGTCGCAGAATTGCCTCCACCACAGAACGTGGTCGGCTTCTCTCTCATCGAATTGAAGTAATGCTCTCCAACCGTGAATTTGGCGACCTCGACAACCATTTTGTGTAACGATTGGATGGGGTGAGTTGCCCTGCGGGTGGTCGGACAATTGGGCACCGGACAATTGGGCACCAGATAATTTTGGACAATTGGGCACCAAATTTTTATTTCAAATACTCAAATTTTCATAGAACTACATGTTAGGCTTAGACATAAGCATAAGCATAAGTATAAGCATAAGCTTGCCTAGGCTTTAAGCCAAATCGGTGCCCAATTGTCCAAAATTATCTGGTGCCGAAGTCGGTTTTTAAAATGGACATGTCAATTTTATCGAACATTTAAATTTAAATTATAATTTATAATCTATTTGGCCGCTTCTTTTTGAGTCCCCTCCTCCGCTGCCGCAGCACTTCTCCCATTGAACAGTTCCAGTTGTTTTTCGCGTTCTTTTGCCGAACTGCTGGAACGAGTGACCGTCACCACGGGGACCATCTGCGCGTTGTGCAGCAGCACGTTTGAGCGCTCCGTCGTGTCCAGATTCAACGCGGCCACTTTTGGCGGCTCAAAACTGACTTGGTTGGCGCCTCCAATCCGGGCCAGAAAGGGAATGGTCTCGTTGAAGGCGCGCCGATAGTCACTGCTGAAAACGCGCGCACTTTAATAATTCCTTTTGAATCCGTATAATGGATTTGGTGGTATTGCTGGCCATGTCCTTAACGATTGATTCGATGTTCGATCTTATTAAAAATTGAAACAGATTTGACTTTGACCGATCCTTTTCAGGTGACTGATTTTACTTTGAGCCCTTGTTCTGTCGCTAATGGCATGATCGAAGTTTTTCTTATCTGAATTAAATTTTAGCTGGCCGATTTTGAACAAATACATACATATTGATTTTGTTGCCACTTGTCAATGCCAAGTTTTAATCGTGGCTAATGAAAATTGAAAAGCGACTTCAAAAACATATTCGTTTAACCTATGGGTTATATGTTTACTTGAGCTGTTTATGAATATATATATGATTATGGCATTATGGCAACAACCTTTAGAAAAATTTTTGGAATGAAAATGAAAATTGATTTACTTATAGCCAATGAGTTGTATAACATTGATTGATCCAACGATGCTTTAACTTAATTAGATTGGATATGAGAGTCATTAATTTGTTTAGGTTTGAATGAGAGATTCGGTTTTTTGACACACACGGATGGTTTACTTCAATCTGAATGATTTTCGTACCTGCACAGATAGAGGATCAGCGTCCCCGAGCAGCACGAGACCAGCGCCACATAGGCCACTGCGGTCATCCACAGCGGCTGGATGGACTGGATGTTGAGCAGCGCCAGCACCAGGTAGAACACGGAACAGGCGCTGAGGCCGGAGATCTCGGTCAGCAGAATGGCCATCAGCGACTTGTAGATGCGACGAGTGAACGCTGTGAACGACGAGTAAATTTTGAATTTTATTGTCAATTCAAATAAATTTTTATTTAATTGTAATTTTTTCTCTTCAAAATGAATTTCTCTAAAGTTAAACTGTATGTTTATTAACTTTGGTTCGCAATAAAATTAGACCTATTTGTTCATGGGTTATAAATTCAGAGTAAAAGAAGTGCTATAAACATTTTGAGAATATGACCAAAATCTATTACTATTGGAATAATTAAAATTCCCAGTTGAATTGTGAATAATAATCAATAATCCAACCGTTTGTGCCCGAGTCGGAGGCGCTATCGGGCATTTGGTTGCGTCGGCGCATGAACGAGCCCAGCGAGGCGTACAGTCCGATGGAGACCAGCTCCAGGAGCACGTTGACGGCGCAGAAAGTGGTCGCCTGTCCGTTCAGAGTGGTCTCGATTGTGCACTGGATGGGGGCATTCGGCGCAGAGAGCGCATTCCCCAGAGCCAGCCACACCATCGAGAGGCCGAACAGGGCGGCCAGCGCAACAAACACCGACAAGTACAAGCACTTGCTCATCGCATTGTACCTGTGAAAGAGGGAGGAATCGAGTAGGGAAAATACCTACAATGACACTTTTGGCCAAAAAGTCATCAAAATTAATAAACGGCGTTTTACACTTTCAAAGAATATTCCATTTAAATATCATTTTTTCATTCAAAAGATTTGTGTTTTGACAATTAAATCATTAAAAAACACAAGCCAGTAAAATTTTTATGTCACTCGATGACGAGTCCCCCCAGAATATTGCTAAGACGTATGTAATTTTTTATTTGGCGATATTTGCTCGCTGCTGGGTTCGAACCCAGTTGTTCTCATTGCCGGCATCGAGTAACGAACGAAGCCTACGGACTAGGCCACGCGGTTGCTAGAGGCAAGGGCTTGCTTTGGCTTACCCAGCTATATTTTTTACTTAGACGTAGGATAGGCTTAAGTTAAGCTAAGCCTAAGCTAAGCTTGCTTTGGCTAAAAAAGCTTATGATAAGCTTAAGCTAAGCCTAACTAAGCTTAAACTAAGCCTAAGCTAAGCTTGCTTTGGATTACGACAAATACCTAGCGATGGAGATGAGTTGGGGGCAAATAGCGATGGGGATGAGTTGGGATGACATTGGGGTGGGTATGAGTTGAGGTGGGTCTAAAATGATAGAAACACGAAGTTTCGATACTATATCATTTGATAGGGAATTCCAAGAGCCATCAAATAATACTACGATTGCCAAAA
>VAHH01000909.1:0-17886 GCA_013357305.1 Radopholus similis | reverse complement strand
TTGTGGATTTCAATTTCCCATGGATTTGAAACCTTTAAACCGGTTATAAACAGTTTCTACGGATTTGGCACACATAAATTCTCAGGATTTCCTGCGACATGTATAAAAGATATAACCAAGTAAATTGCGGCTCCTCCGACAATTAGAACACCGGCTCCAGCCACCAATAATATCCGATTATTTGGGCGAAGAGTAGTACTTGTTGAAGGTGTGGTCGACATTATTTTACATTAAAATAAAAAAATATTTATTCGCTAAATAAAAAAATATTTATTATGTACTTGATTTATGATTAATGAATAATGATTATTGATTCTGATTTGGTTCGGTCGTGGTCCTAAGCCAAGCAAGGCTAAAAGCTTTATTAACCTTTTTGATTTTTGAGATTTTGAGGGATTAAATTTTTATAAGGAAACGACGCCCAGCGACTGCGGATCAGCCGTGGTCATTTTCATGTTGTTTCGTGGGCATTATTTATAATTTTTGGCATTCTGATTTATTTTGTGGGTATTTTTATTTTCACGGACCTGCTCGTTCCGGTGCCGAACGTTCCAGTGCCAGGCTGTTTGAGGGGCCATAACTCAGCCAAAATTTGGGTTAAGAAAGTGAATGAGATGTCATTGGAAAGCTCAAAGTGTGCCCTATCCAATGGCCTGTTCAGCTCTGGGGTTGGCCAAGAAATGGCCAAGTTATGGGCAAATGTTTGGAATAATTGGCCAATTTCCGATTTTTTGGCCATAACTTGCTCAAAAGCTAGACCAAGCAATTCAGACTTTGCACCATTTTTGTAGAGATTCCAAAGACCTATTCAATGAGTCCAAGAACTTTGTTCTACCTTCGTTCCTTGTCCAGTTATGTCTCATAAAAAAAACCTGACACTGGAACGTCGGCACATAGTTTCAAAGGTTAAGTTTAAGTACAAATTGCAGAAAAAGAGCAAAAGGGTCGGCGGGGGTCGTTTCATTGCACACGTTTCATTGTGCACGTTTCATTGCACACGTTTCATTGCCCGGTATCGGTTCATTGCCCGTGCATCTTTTAAGATAAAATTTAAAAAAATTTTTTCAAATAGATTTTTAATCAATAAACTAGTACTCCGGATTGGTAATTTTATTGAAGTAAAAAACATGTAAAATTGGATTGGAAGAGTGTTTTGTGACAAGAATTGGATACAACGCAGTTGAAGAAAAGTGATCACCAAGCAATTTCATAATGTATAACGATTCCCGGATGAGAATTGGATAGATAGACTAGGAAAGTGATTACTGATTACGGAGCCATTTCATAATTGTGGGAAATTCCGGAAAGATAATCGATGACACTTCCAGAATTTGACATCATTGTCTTGATTGAATTTTTCGAAGATGAAGGGGAAGCCGGCATGCTCCAACTTTGTTTTGCCTCGCTTAGTCAAAATATCCTTTAAATAGATCTAAAATTAAACAAATTTGGGTAGATGAAAGCATGAAAGACATTATTGGTTAATTAAATGCGATATTGATTTTAAATATTAGAACGGAAATAAAAAAATAAAACCTTATAATCATTCTAATGAAACGTGTGCAATGAAACATGGGCAATGGAACGTGCGCAATGAAACGTGTGCAATGAAATGACTCGATCCGAAAAGGGTGCCTAGACGCCAGAGATTTGAACAGAACATTATTTGAATTGTTGCAAATTGTTGATTGAGGAAACGCTGAAAAAGACTTTCGAATTGCTTCTTCATAGATTGCTTTCAATTTTCAATGAATGCCTGTGCCTTTCTATTTTATTATTTTATGACTATACTCATAATTCATAATTGATGAGTCAAACAATGTTTCCTTCCTTTCAGCCAATTTAAAACCACAACGAGCAGAAAAATGAGTATTGCGGTTATTCTCAGCCTGCAAGATCATACGGGGGCCATCTACAACGAAATCCCCATCGAATTTAGCGGAATGGTTTTCTATAATTTTTGAGTGATAAAAATTTTCCAATTTCAGGACACTTTGAAACATTTGATGGAGAAGATCGCCTCCATATGGCAAATAAAAAGAGAATACCTGGAACTGATCAAGGGAAGCGAACAGCTCCTCAAACTGAATTCCACTCTGCAACAAATTGGCTTGCAAGAAAACGACAAGATCGTTGTGGTAAGCATTAATTTCACAGATTATGTACATGCCGTCTTCATAATTTTTATCCGAGAGATACATAATACAGGTTGTATTATGTATTTTCAAAATTAACATTTTTAGAAACACGCGTTCGCTGAAAACTGGTCCGTTTTTTTGAAAAGATATGAAACGTTGAAGCGCCTACCATCAAATGAGAATGAACAACAAGGCCATATCGCCCAATCACTTCTGGAAATGATCGAGTTTTTGAACAAAGAGAATTTTTTCCATAGCTATCCTAAATTGATTGAAGAATGCGATCGGATATGTAGTGATGTTCGCGAGTATTTGGCTGGATTCAGCCAAACAATTGAATCGGCTGCTCACTATTTCTTCTTTGATTTGAAAAAAAATGATCGCAGTGATCCATCCATCTACAAAGTATGTGTCTATATATCTTATCTGAACATGAATATTTTCGTCTCGCAGATTCATTTTACCAACAAGACCGAAGGGGTCCATTCCGGGAGAATATGCACTGTCATCGACTATGATGGGAAAACAACATACTTCATTAAGACCAATTACGGAGGGCCGAGAAAGTCGAATTCCAGGTCAGGAATGGCCCCAAACCTTCGCGAAATCTTCGGATATTCGCTACTTCAACTCATCGGTGTTGGACCAGAGTCCCACTTCATTTGTCCTCCTCCTGGCACAGCGACAAAAACAATTTTCATCGCCACAAAATCCATTCCGGACTTTAAAGCAAAGCAGATGGATAAACTGAATTCAAGAAGCAAGAACATCAAGGCGACACTGATCGAAATCCATGTCTTGTGCTCGCTGTTCTGCATTACGGATGTTCATCAGGATAATTGCGGGCAAATTGACAACAGGCCGGTCATTATCGATTTTGCCATCATAGAAAAAGAAGAAGGTACATAATTTGTACTGGAACATGCAGAATTAAAAAAAAAACTAGGATATCGACGCGAGGATGTTCGAAGATTAATCTGCGAAGGAACACCCGCTCCCGTTGACACTCTCTGTAATGGTATTGCTAACAAAGAGCTTAGGCGGGTCGTGGACTGTTGCTCCGAAGAAGAACGGATCAATATCGCGAAAGCAGCAATGCTTAAATGGAATTTGACCAAAAATATAGAGAAAGCGAAGGTCCATTGGAATTTATTTTTTAGTGAAAGTATCGGATTTTTAATGTTTAAGGTTCGAACGGTCGAAGTGAAAAATCAAATGAGGGAAAAAGGGTTTATAATTGAAAAGACCGATGACTTCGCCAGATACGTTGCAGATGTGAAGTACAACTGCGATCTACTCTTATAACGCATGTCGGGGGCTTAATAATTCTGGAATTGGGAATAAGGGAGTTTTAAGCTGAAATGGACGAACCCATTTCGATTTGGATATCGTCACATTTTTTTGAAACTTTCACCAAATATTGTTGGCGGCGAATAAAGCGCGTTAATTTGGATAAATCGTTTTCGTTCTTCAAATGGCGTTTAGTTCATCTGTTCGATCAATTTCCTTTCGAATTTACGGTTGTTTCCTAACCCACAAATATTTCAATAGCCTTGAACAGGGATGCGGAAGGACCGCCAATTCCTGCTCAACTGATAGAAGCACTTGTCGCCCACAATGCCATTTCGCTCGAATATTAACGTCTTGGTTATACGGGGACTGAAGTAGATGTCTCGTTAGGGGGCTGAAGAATGGGAGCCAAACGACTTTGAACGTGAGACCGGGCTTACAGGCAGCTGCCGGCCGCATTGTTTACTTGAGATCAACAATGTCTGTCGAAATTGTCAGGGTCCATTTCTTATCCTCATCAAAATATCGATTCGTCTCGATTTGCGGAGCGTCTCCCCTATTATTCCCCAACCTCTTCATTTTCCAACGATTCACACACCTTAAGCACGCTTCGCGCCCAGAAATCGCGACCGGCGGTAGCCAAACTGCTCTGGCTGCTCAAAATCGCCACTTCGGGCAACCCGACCGAGAAGCTTCTCGATGCGCTGGACGAGTTGCTCTCCAACAACCTCGACGCTGTTCCGCCGGCCAATTGGCTGTTCTGGCTGAACGAGGTGATCGCCGAGCTGCAACAAAGGCCCAGAAACGCATTGGGCGGCGTGCTTCGGCGGTTGGGCGAAGTGTACCCGCAACAGGTGCTCACCCAAATCCGGACGGAATTGGGTCCACGTCAAACTGGCGACTTCATCGCGAAATGCGAGTGCTCCCGATTCCAAATCTGTCGAGATTGGTTTTCACTTTTCAGTCATCAGCCATCGACAACTCAGCTCCGCAGATGGCGCCCCCCAAGTAGTTCCAATGCACATTGTATTCCATGTCAGTTCGACATTAATCTTACTTCGATCGGGAAGGCGGCCATTGGAATTCATCAAAAGTCGGAAAAACACAAGAAGGCATGGAAATCAACCAATGCCAGTAAAGCAATCACCGCATTTTTGCCTTCGACAAGTGCTCCGACAAACTTGGACAACAGAATAAAGCGATTTTAACCAATTTTATTGAAAAATTCTACAATGTTCTTATTTTTGCCGTTCTTATTTTTGCCTCCAAAATCTTATTTTTTGATGCCATTGTTCTTATTTCGGAATTTTTTCGATCACATCCCTGCTTTTGCCTTCATCATATAAAACGGTAACGTAACTGTCTAGAATTATTATTTATGAATTAGTGACCGGCAAAATCGAAAAATGCGGGAGCGGGAGCAGGATTTTTATTTTGGCCGTTGCGGGATCCTGCGGGATTTTGGGTGCGGGATCCCGCAAAAATCACGCGGGATCTCGTCCCGCGCCGGTCACTAGTCACTATTATGAATTATTATTTAATCCTATTTTTATTTAATAGTCTGGTCGAGTTGGGTCTGGTCGAGTTGGGGTGGACTCAAATAAAAGTTAATAAATTTTGAAAATTGAAGGGTGAATGCAATTCTGTATGTGAGTTGTGAGTGTGTACAATAGCACTAGCACATGAGTATTATCAGACAACTTTTTTCATCCGCAATATTATATTTGCCCAAACAAATGGCGTCTAATATGAAACTCAATTCTGCTGAATTTCGAATATTATTCACGCCTGGACTAAAACAACTCTCCGACATCTTCAAGAAGAATGGATTCGAATTAAGGTTTTTTTTGAACATAGACAAAAAACTCATTATTTTTCAATGATATGTACTATTATAGAATGGCGGGTGGTGCAGTTCGAGATTTGCTGATGGGCTCCAGACCGGCCGATATAGACTTTGCCACAGATGCGACACCTGAACAAATGAAGGAAGTATTTACGCGTGAACAGGTGAGAATGCTTAACAAGAATGGCGAAGAGCACGGAACAATTACTTGCCGCTTAAATGACAAAGAAAACTTCGAAATAACCACACTCAGGTACACACATAAGCACGATTGCGTTTTCCCATATTCAATTTGCAGGATAGATGTAGTTTGCGACGGAAGGAGAGCTGCGGTAAAATACACAAAAAGTTGGGAAGAAGGTGAACAAAAAGCAAAAGTTACCATTCAAATTGCGCTTGGTCTCAGACGCATTTCGCCGAGATTTGACAATAAATTCACTCTTCCTTGACCTGGACGGCGTAGTTTACGATTACACCGGGGGAGTCCAAGACATAAATCAGCGCCGAATTGTGTTTGTGGGCAATCCAGTGCAACGTCTACAGGAAGATTACTTGCGAATACTGCGCTACTTCCGTTTCTTTGGTCGTTACGCACGTCTAAACCAGTCTCACGATCCCGACAACATAGCAGCAATTGTCCAATGCAGGGACGGGCTCCAAGTTGGTTTCAAAAATCCTTACAGGCATATGACTATTTAAGAGAATAAGCGGCGAACGCATTTGGATGGAACTGCACCGGATCATTGTTGGCCGGCTAGCTTCACCCCTCATCCGCACCATGCTAGTCGATTGCGGACTTGGCGCCTATCTTGCGGTTGCTCCAGATCGAATGGAGGAATTTGAACGTGTGGCGAGGGCAAATGCGCTCAAGGGGGATGACGGACCTCTGAATCTGGAGCCAGCCACCGCACTCAGCGCACTGTTTGCTGACTTTGAATGCGCGCAGCGATTCCAGTCCCGATGCAAATGCTCGAATGCCGAACGGACTCTGTGCGAGACAATTGTGGCACGGAGGGATGAGGCGAGGGAAAGACGAAACGATGTTAGGTACTTCAAGCACATGGTGTTGGACCAGTTGTTCGAAATGGGCGGTGAGAATTTCCAGAATATTTCGAATAACGGCAGTTGATTGATGGCTTAAGGAGAAATGAAAGAAACGAGTTTGAAAAATTGCATCGAATTGCTCAAATACGTGGAAGCCAGCAGCGAAGTGATCCGCGAAATACAGGATTGGGAGATGGAGAGGTTTCCGGTCGGTGGAATGGATCTTCTGAATGCAAAGGTGCCGAAAGGACCGCGCATGAAGTATAAACCCGGCAGATAAGCCACCCTCTATTTATACATCCATGGTTATTTAAGATGCACTCTCAGACACCTGTTTAATCTGTGGAAAGAGGTAAAAATTGAAGCGTATTTTGTTCGCTGACAATTTGCACCTTTTTTAGAGCGATTTGCAAATCTCAAGAGAGGAACTGCTCAAACACGCTGACGATCCAGAAATTGCAGAATTGGAACAAACAGAACTGGGAAAGAGTAAAAGGCGGAGACCGAGCAAGAGGAAACAGACAAATTAAGGCCATTCGATTTTGTTAAAAAGCAATGGAATGAAAGATATAAGCCAAACCATTCATGTTAATGGAATGTGGAAGACAGTTAATATTAACCAATTATTATTATTCCATTATATTTAATTCGAAAGATATTAATCCCTATTTTAGCGACAGAGACACAATCCAACGTTTAAATCCAAAAAGTGATATATAGGTGTAATACGGATGAACAACAGCAGCACCCAGACAAATGGGAGGAGATCGGCGGAGAAGGGCTTAATCAACTTGCAGGTAGTGACATTGTTTTTGGTGTTTATTTATTTATTTTTCAAAAGCTGCCATCTTACGACGAATTCCACAAGAATCGCAGAGCGGTTGACGCTCAAATTGTCAAGCTTCAAGCCGTGCAGGATTCGATGAGGCGGACGGTTCGTGACATGCAGAACAAACTGAGTGCGAGGCCTCCCAAAGAGAAGTGAATGCCCCCCATTGGACTGTTTCCTATCTCGTGATAAGTAATTTCCTACCAGAGCTCTGAGTAAATGTTGCATGTAGATGGTTTTATGTTTGATTCATTAAACTGTTGTTGTGCCAATTCAATAACCAACTGTTTGTTTTTCGCCTTGTAAATTTTTGTTTGATCAGCTGGAAATGGGTTTGTGCCGTCGCGTTCGATCCTGTGCTTTTCGATCCTTGCCACTGTTGATTTGCGTTTTGCCGATTTTGAGCGTCGAATTTCTGTCCTTCTGGGCCGCTTCTTTTTCTTGGCGGTTGCCCGCCAACGTGAATTCGCCCGGTTCCACCACCCTGCTCATCGTTGCTGACCCCCAGCTCATTGGGCACAAGCACGAGCCAGAATGGATTGGCCGGTTGAGCAGGTGGGACGCCGATAGGTAGGTTTTGCGCGACCCATTTTGCACAAATTTATAAATTCACCCAATCCTAATAGGTATTTGAGTGGCGCCTATCAAACAGTCCTGGCCGCGACGAATCCCCATTTCGAGGTGTTTTTGGGCGACCTTTTCGATGAAGGTGCTCTGATGAGCGACACTGAATTCCTTGAAGAGAAGGGTCGCTTTCTGCGCATATTTCCCCCGGATGGAGGGATAAATGTAATTTTGGCATTGGCTAAGTATTCCTGCATTCTGGTTTCAGCGCATATATGTCCCTGGCGACAACGATATCGGCGGTGAAATGGAACCTGTCTATGCACGACTTTACGAGCGATTTAAACAAAACTTTCCATCTCATTTCGTGAGGAAGCCGAATTCGAAAGTCACAATTTATACGGTAATGAATCTAATGATTTATGCATTCAACGACAACTTTCAGTCAAATCCACTCAGGTACGGGCAACTGGACGGAATTTACGGCGGTGATGGAATGGAGAAGAGTGTTCGGATTGTGCTCAGCCACTTTCCAATCGTTCCACTGATGACTACAAAAATGGAACAAGTTGACTCAAATCACGCTCTCGTTATATAACCTTTTTCTAACAGGAGCTGCGGAAAACAAACATCGTTTTGAGTGGACACGATCACACGGTTTGGCATTTGGGGCATACATTTCGGTTGTTCTAATCGGTTTGGCGCAGACCGCCCTCTACATGCAGTGGCGCCACTCGCCCCAATTCCGCCGGACAGCTTCAGCACTGGACATGGACGACGTGAGATGGAGTGTCTCCATGGAGAGTCCTCCCTCGCTCCCCCTCATCGAGTTCAAGGCGCCCACCGTCAGCTACCGGATGGGAGTGCCCTCCATGGGTGGGCCCTTTGCTTCTTCGTCCCAGGCCAAGACCAAATATTGCCCTTCCAGGCTATGGCCTGCTCGTTCTGACCCCGTCCCCCGACAATAGAACCGCACTGGCGCAATTCTCGGTCCTCTGGCTGCCCTCCCGCTATCTTCAGCTCTACTTTTATCTGGCCCTTACGACACTGACTCTCGCCTGGATTTTGGTGGCCAAATTTTGGAGGCAAAGCAATAAAGGCGTTGGGGTGAGGAAGAAGTTGAAGAAGGAGAAAGAGGAGGACGTCCAGATGAAGACCAGAAAGAAGTATTCGCGCATTGGAGTTGACGTTTAAGCGTAGAGCTTTTATTATTTTCAGCAGAATCTCAATCGTTCCACCTCTTCAAAAATCTGATCTCATTCTGTCCTGCTATACTAATATTGAATTCAAACATTGATATAATTTTGATTTTAATGCTTTAATTCAGACTTTCAGATTCAGACTCCTATTTTAATATCTAATATGCCCGTTTTGTATAAAAACAATTTTTGTAATCTATAGGTATTTGAATTAGAAAAACTGTCACTACAATTTTTCAATTCATTCAAATTTAATTTTGATATTAGAAATATTGATTGAATACTCAAAAGGACCACCTTTTCTCCATTTCAGAAGAGGGACCATGAAAGATCGATTTGGAGCAAATGCAACAAATGGAGGGGACATCATGATGGGTCTGAGACAAGTAAATTCCGTCTTTGGGCATCTCTGCCCAATTTCCAATCACTCTCAACTCAGGACCCTGGATCCACATTTCTGTTCGAGAGGATGGATCCCCGGGTGAGGGAGCACTGTCTGGATCTCCTCTTCGGCGCTTCCCTGCCCCTCCATCGCGTGTGCCATGCATTCGCCTATGGGTCCGGAGTGATTCCCCAGGAGGGCGAGGACCCCAGGCAGAAAATGGTCATTTTTAGATAGTCTGCTGAATTATTTAGTTCGTTCAATTTAATTCCACTTCAGATTGACTTTCTGCTGGTGTGCAATAACTCCGCTCTTTTCCACCGCGAAAATCTGATTCTGTACGCTCCATCTCTACTCCTTTTCCGCCATTTCGCAATTTAGCAATCCTGCACATTACTCGTTTTTGTTTCGCCGAATGTGCAATCTGGACAAACATCTGTATCCATTCCAGCGTTATTTCGGCGCTTCCCTCTTCTACAACACCATGGTTCCATCCAGAGGTGTGGTCGAAATCAACTGAACGAATTGCATTTAATCTGATATATGTATGTGCAACACCATCCATAGGCCGTCTGATCAAGTACGGGGTAATCGATGCTGAGGATTTGGAGACTGACCTGCTCGACTGGGAGTGGCTCTACGCCGCCGGACGCCTGCACAAACCGGTGGTCGATGTGTTCGGTGGTTGGCCGAATGAATTCGGATTGGGCGAGCGCGCGAAGCGGCAAATAGGCAGAGCAGTTCTGGACAATCGACGGATCGCTATGCACACAGCGCTGTTGCAGCTGCCCAGCAAATTCGCAATTGAGGTGGGAACCAGCCAACCTCAAAGGAGACAATGGTGCCGAATGGCCTCAGGAGCTGCTGATCCGCATTGTTTCCCTCTCCTACAAAGGAGATCTGAGAATGGGGTGGGCAGAGGACGCGAGAAAGGCACAGAAACTTGTCAGCGGGGCGGGCGACAAGTTGGTCCAGATCTACAAGCCCATTTTGGACGAAGACCGTCACGTCAACTGCCTGTCCGCAGTGAACATTGAACATGACTGGTGCGGTTTCTTCCTCGCCAGAACCGTCTCCGATTTTTAGTTCAACTCCGGTGGTGTTTCACCGGCTGAACATGCTCCCCCGCACTGTTCTCGAAGGAATGCGCAAATCATATTACCCCTTCGCCAGGGCCAGAGACACAGAAGTGCGCACCGTTGGCTCTTTAAGACTATCAACTTTTCTTCCATTCAGGAACTGCTTTATCCCATTTCGCATCGACACGATTTGGCAGATCGTCTGGACACAGTGCTAGCGGACATAGTGCGCAGGTCTAGCTGGCGGCAAACTGTGAAGAACTTTTGGACTGCGGGAGTGCATAAGTCGATAGCCTACGGATTGCCCAAACTGAAAAAAGGATTGCCAAAAATATTCGGTGCCATAGGGAGGTAGTTTTCACTTTTAGTTGTTATGCATTTTTTGTGCCATTTTATAGTAGTTTATCAAGAATAGCAAAAACTTGAAACATTCTGACTACTTCAACTTTAGTGTTGCCCTTTCGACCTGAAAAACAACAGTGAAGGTGCGTAAGAGACAAACGACGACGGTGTTGTCTCGATCGCTATTCGCGCTAGTAACAGTCCTTGCACATTTCCCTTGTCGAGTGCCCCTCTTCTCCAACCATACAATTTTTTGCGAGGGCAGGAACCAAGTCCTCCATCTATTAGAAAGAAGGAAAGAACAATGAAGTAATGGAATCGAGTTCGACGCACCAATTCTTGCAAATCGCGTTCTTGTCGCTTTCTCTGTTTGTTTTCCGCCATTGCTGCAATGCGCTCCTTTAGGTGTTTTTGAACACTCTGCCAATTTGGTCCATCCTCCGTGTTCATCATATTCCTTTGATATTCGGTGACCATTTGCCAAAGTTCCAAAGCAGAGTTGAGCGAGGGCAGACATTCTTCGTCGGGGAGCCATTCCAGCATTCGATTGAGAAGCGCAGTCGCCGATTCAGCCTTCCCCGGAGTCAGACCATTGTTCATTTCCGCAACGATGTTGGCCAGTAGATCCGTTCTTAACAGAAGACCAAATGTGATAAATTGGACATTTATTGCTCAAACATACTTCAATTCATCATTGTGAGCATTTTGTGCGTAAAGTTTAGGCCAATATTCAATGGATTTTTCGGCAAAATGTTTGAAGAGTAATTTGATCGCTGGTTGGCGCAAAAACTCATCAATATTGTCATCCGACACTGAAATGCGCAGTAAACGGGAAAACAGTTTTCCCGGATCTAAAATGCCTTTAAAAAAGTTTTCGATTTGAGTCCAACCCAAGGGGGACACTGCTGGCGCTCCGCACGTGACCAACAGTTCCAGGGCCGAATGCATTTCCTCCCAATTCCAAGCCTCATAGCTGTTTTCGTTCTTTTTCTCCTCTTCATTGCACAATGGACCAACAATTTGTGCAATTCGAAGTGCCTGTTGCGGTTGTTTAGCGAAAAAAGCCTTTAGGTCATCAACTCCGGATGAAGTGCTGCACAACGTGGCGAAAAACGAGAGGGCTGAAGGTCGTTTCTAGAGAAATCCACGATTTGATTGTTCAATATTTTCAGAGTTTAGACCAGCAAATCAGACGAGATGATCTGATCCACTGCTGAAGGAACTTCTTTGTCCATCTGGGGATCCATTTCGAGCAGAACCGCCACAAATGCTCGCACCGATTGCGTTGTGCAATTTGCCGAACAAATGGAGCGAATTAATCGTTCAACCAGAAACTTGAGAAAAAATAGTTTATTTGGAACTTATGGCACGACTAGATAATAAGAATAACCAAATTGACCCACATCATTTGGATATTCGCACAGGAATTTTGGTAGGATTGGTCCGATAGTGTTCAAATCCCAGTGCGTTTGTTCCGCCAACAGTTGGAGCAGCTCTTTTGGCGGTGATTCGTCCAGCGCAATCAATTTGGCTAGAATCACGGAGTGCGAACTGAGACAGACAAATCCCTCGGAACAGTTTCGCAGAAATTGCTCCGGTTCAGTTCTTGCAGGACTGCAATTTATTAAAAATAGAAAACCCGCATTTAGTAAAATTTGAAAATTAGAGACCCACAGCAATATTTTGGCTGTGAATTCGGCGAAGGAGTGCCCAATGCGATAAGTCCGCTTTGCTGTTTTTACGATTCTTTGCCGGTCGAACTGCGAGAGCGACACAATCACGTCTGGCTGCTGCAAAATTCGGGCGACACTCTCTTGGACGAGGAAGAAATCGGCATCGACGAGTGTGTCAACCAGTAGGGGCAAAAGAGTGTCGCCAGTGTGTTTGCGGAGGTGCAAAAGTGCCAGCCGCTCGATCGCCCGCCGTAGAGCGATGCTTGTTCTTTCACTGCGCAGCGGATCAATGATCACCGATTGGATTATGTCTAAACAAGAATGGCTTTAAAACCAACAGACGGACCAACCAATTTCCCGAAACGGGGAATCGATTCCGTTGGAGTGCATCTCCACCAGCATATTGCAAACTGGTTCGGCAATGAATGAAGAAGCACACTCGCCTCTGCCCAATTCTCGACTTGTCCAATCGAAAAGCGTATCCTTTTGAGTGCGGAGAAATTGTTGAATTCGCTGGTCTGCATATACTATGTTCGGAACGGGGGCGCCGTTGCATTCCCGTTCGGCGATTTGCCTAAGCAGTTCCAAGTACAAGGCGAGCAGTACAATGTGGGACGAAGAACACGGCGAAGGACCATCACCAGATTGTTGCGTGACCAATCGCTCCAAATGGCTGAGACCAACTTTATCTTTAAATGGCGATTTGGAAAGATTAAACCACCAAAAATTGGTCACACCTTCGTTCAAATGCACACGTACAAACGTTCTCAACAACTCCCCATCAAGCAAACAACCTTCAAGCGACGCTCTTAGCGCGCCATTGTTGGCAAGTCGTTCCAGATGCAAATGGCCCTCTTTTAGACCAATTTTTGATTCGAGTGGGGTAATCATATCGGCTAAAATTGGAAAAATGGAAAGAACTAGACACTCTTCTCAGATTCAAGTAATACACAAAAGTGTAAATGTTATGTTTATGTTGAGCGATGACTTTGTGTCAATTAAATATTTCTTTTTGGAGTACAAAAGCGCCTCGAAAAATACAATCAGTGGTCACTTGGTGTTGCTTTTGTCTTTGGCTAAGAAAGAGCTTTGATTTTCGGGGTCCTCAATTCGGGAATAGCTTCACAGGGATGATACTTCCGCCAGAAGCGCTCGAAACGAATTCGAAGCTAAATCAGATGGCGAATTAAAGCAATAATTAGATCGAAAAATCGCACACTATCGGCTCGGAAATTGATGGATTCCACAGTCTTGCGATATTTGTCGTATTCCCTGAAGTCCACGGGCCTCAGTTGATATCTATGCGCGACCTAAATGGAGCGAGTGCATGTTTCGCGTTTTGAATGTAAATTCCGCTTGCCTTGACCAACTCTTCTGATTCGGCCAGCATTTCGGCCAGTTCCGTCTCTTCGGCCTTCTCCCTCTCAGTGCATCTGGAGCAGAGCATTCCAGCGAGGTCGGGCAGATGTTGGCTCTAAACGGCAATTGTAATATATTTTGGCCGTGTTTCACCGACCTCTAGCACTCGGATTTTGTTTTTTGCTTGTCGCAACTCGTCTTTGGTGCTGTGCAGTTCGCGTTCGCAGAGACTTGCCATTTGTTCCCCGGACGTGGTTCCGCCCTCGTTCGCAACTGCGGTAAGTGTGCCATGGCCGGACGAGGAGAAAATCGACCCGTCGATCGGAGTGCTAGCGGACGGTGAGGCAAGTGCGGCCGTCGCTTGCTGTTGTTGGATGTTCTGAATGTTGCAATTTGGTAATCTTCCAGCCGTGCTAAAATTTTTTAAAATTCTAATTCATTCCAAAACCATTGAACCATGGAACTTTTCCAAGATTGCGCCAATTATTTGTGATTTTGCTCCATTTTCCTTCTTATTTAACCCATTCACATTCAAAGCTATCACCGCGATAAAAGCCTTCTTGGAGAATCCGCGTGTCTTGCTCTGCTCCTCCAACAATGCCCGTTCGGAATCACTAAATGTGGTTTTGCAAGTCCGAATAGTTTCCTTCCCTTACATTTTCTGCTTATTCATTTCTTCTTCCAACTCTGAGTAGCGCTGTTGAAGTCGCTGCAGCTCTGCGTTGGATCCCCCGGCAACTTCCGTTAACTGCTTTTCTGCCATTTCCAAGCGCAACTAAAAAAGGAGCACTCAACTAAGATTGATGAGATTGGGGCACCTTCATCGTCCCAATGTCGCTTTCTCTGGCCCTCAAGGTCCTCTGCAGTTTGAGCATCTCCTCGTCCTTCTTGGTTATCTGCCAACGCAACCCCTCGGCCTCCACCGCGTCATTCTTCCGTGAGTGTGCCCGATCGAGGAGTGGAGGGAAGCCACTTGTCGTCGCGCCTTTCTGAGACTCTCGGCTCGGCGTGATCTCCATCGAGGAGTTCTCCAGCGCAATGCTCAGCTCATCCAACACCGACTTTACCAGTTCCAGCCCCCGCTCCTCGCTGAAATAATAATTTTCGGAAAATGTCTGTGAACATCCACTAACAAAAAGTGTGCGTTGACTCCTTTCTGGCTGTCGACTCTTCCCGCGAACTTTTCCACTTCGCCGCGCAGAAACTCGAGAAGCTGCTGAGCAGGCAGTCCCTCCTGGTCCACTGCACTTAGCTGCGAAACTGCCATCGCACAGCACTCGTGGACCGTTCGCCCACACTTTTCCAGGGCGGAAATTGCGGTAAGCAAACGATCGGAAAGCTGAAAACAGACTTGTTTGCTCTGCCGACAATGAGTTAAGCTACCTCAGATGTGAGAATCAAGTTGTTTTCCAATGGGATGCGATTCAACGCACGAATGACCAATCCTTCACATTCAGTGAGCAAAGTGGACAATCTGTCGACGAATGCAAGGAAATCGGCTTCTGTCGCTGTTTTAAAAAATTGCAAAGAATACATAGAGATGTTTTTATTTACTTCCGCCTCCACTAGCCGTGCTCATCTGGCTGCCGGTCATGCTCTTGGCCATCAGAGAAGAGTGAAGTGAGGCCGTCAACTCGCTGGAGGATGTGGCGGAGTCCGCACTGTTTTGCTGTGCGCCAATCAGAAAGTGGCGGAGCCTCTGTCCGTTGAATTGGACCCAGCCCAGTCCCTCTTTGATCTGGACCAAGGTGTTGCGCAGATCTTCTCTCACGTTGTGCTGCTCTGTGCTCAAATGCGCGGAGTAGAGGCGCTGAAATGTGATGTTTGAGTTGCAGATCTTTAAAAATGTGATCGGCGCCTGGAAATATTGGACGACTCGCTCCAGCAAATCAATCGATGTATTCTCGTCAAAGCGATTTTGGCGCAATAGGTCGAAATACTGATCTACGTATTTCTCCTGACAAGCAATATCGAGTCCGGGGGGAGTCTCTTTGGCTAAACGCGAAAGCCGATCCGCAGAACAGTGTTTGAGCACGCTAAAAACCGCAATGGGGAAGGCACTGAGCATTGGCGGCACTCACGAAGTTATCTTCTGCAGGTTGCTGTGCAAAAGCTGCAATTGGTAGCCGAATCTTCGTACGTGGCTCCATTGTTCGCCGCGATGTGAAAGAGTGACGTGCTCGCGGCGAAGACCACCCGGTGCCTGAGGGTATTTTTGCTGGAGGAGGCGAGCAAGCGAAAGAGCCTTAGTTGACATGCGCGGAAACAGAACACATAGCAGCAGGCAGTCGTTGTCGCCTTAATAAAAATGATGTGAAAACTCTAAATGTTAAAAGCTCTTCCATTTGTAGATTGTGAAAAGATATAATGTCTAGTCTTGTGTGAACGGACATTCTATTTCAGAAGTGCCCATCAAAGTGACTATTTTTTAATTTTCCTTGTTTCCTGAACACCAAAAACTGTCATAATTTAGTGCTGGTGCTTCAAAACAAGGTAGATGTGAACGAATAGAGCAATCAATTCGTTACCTCCGGGCTTGGTGAAATTGTCAGGAAGAAATCCGCGTAAATAGCTAATGTGCTGTTTCGCCGACTCCAGCTCTATCGAACGTTGTTCTGCCTCGACGACCTAAAAGATGAAAATTGTACTCAATTATTCTTTTGGGGATGGATCCTAGATTGACCTCAGAAAAAGTTCTGTTCGCGTTTGTCAACAATGATATCTCGGCGCCTGCATTCTTCGCCTTTTCTTCCTCCCTGGCCCTCATTGTGGCCAACTCGTCTTTTTGATTTTGCACTTCTTCATTGAGCTCTGCCGTTTTCTGGCGGAATTTTATTATAAGTCGCTCGAAATCGACCACTCGATCTTCCATATCAACGAGTTGACGTTTGAGTGTGGAAAATTCGATCATGTCATCGTCAATCTGTTGTCTGAGTTCTCGTTCTGTTTCCTCTTTCGCCTCAATAATCGCTTCGTTTAATTGGTGCATTTCCTCCAGTTCGGCAATTGTTGTCTCGTATAATCTTAATACTCACATTTTAATCAAAATCTAGTCCTAAACAATGGTCTAAACAGTTTACAATAATTACTTCATTTGTTCTTCCAAGTCCAGATTTTTGCTGGTCAACTCGGAAATCATTTGCTCAGCACTCATTTGTCCGTTGAGCTAAAACATTCAGAATTAAAACATTCAACATGAAATCGAAACGAGCCTCCTCTTGTTGATGTTTAATTTGGTCGTTGAGCTCGTCGATTTTCTCACGGAACTTGATCAAGGCAAACTCAAGCTTGTCAGTCATTTTGTCCTTTTCTTCAAGTTGATATTCAAGCTAAAATCGGCGAGGATAAGACCGAATGCCTATGCAAATGCTGTCTCAACCTGGGAGATGGTTATAGCTTCCTGGTCCAGTTGGTCTTTGAGTTCCTTCTCGGTTTCCTTTTGCACCTCCAACAATTCCTTGTCTACGATGCTCAACATTTTCAGCTCTGAGATTTCTTCATCTTGCTTTCTGCAACAATTGACATTCATCCATTATAATTTTTAGTTATAAACAAGAATTACTTGACAGTCTGTTCAAGTTCAACTATTTTTGCTCTCAACTCCGTTACCAATGCTTCTTGATCTTGCGTGTCTACTCCCATCTCCCATGTATATTTTGCAGTAAGAGTAAGAAGAATCTAAAAATGAATAGGTATAATTTATAATAATTAATAATAATTGATAGTTGGATACACCCATCGGCATCGGTAAAACAATCAAAATCTATACTTCTAGTAAAATTCTGAATTGTGATTGAGATGAGAACATGTGAATTGAAAATGTGAACTCGTGTACAATTGAATGCTGAAGCTGAATTTGGGGTATTTTTTTGCGGAAAAGATTAATCCGCTACCAAAAATGGTTGAAAAAGCTACCAAATTTTTGCATCAATATTTGTTGCGTGTTTGAGGGGTTACTATTATTGAGTTTAAGAAATATTTGATATAATAAGTAATAACTAAGAAGAGACTTAAGTAAAATTATTTGTGGTAGAAAATAAGACCACCTGCGAACACTCTCAAACAAGTTTTTTGGTACTATACATAGAATCAATCACTGGAGATAATAAGGCAAAATTACAAGAAATTGGTAAACAAATAG
>VAHH01000908.1:0-17898 GCA_013357305.1 Radopholus similis | reverse complement strand
ATGCGAACCAGTCTGCCGCCCTCGAAGTGCCACAGGTGGACACTCTTCAGGTTGGCGCTCTGCTCGGGAATCCTCGGCACCTCCGTCGGATTAGGCGTCATCGTGGTCGGTCGCAACTCACTTGGAATGCCCTTGATCCACGGCTATAGAGGGATGTTTGAGCTCAAGTCATTCACATTCATACTGGTAAAAGCACTTACTGCGTTCGACTCGAACTCGTAGGATCTGCAAAAAGATGTGCAATAAACGTAGAGTTCCGTGCCAAAAGCACAAAGACTGACTGTTTCTTCTCCTTGCTGCCGACGATGTTGAGCAGCTGCATGAGTTTGAACTGCACTTGGATGTCCAGAACGCGTGCCCGCTCCATGTTGGCCGTGACCACGCTTTGAAACAGGCCTAGAAGCGATGGTGAGCTTCAGACTTGAAAGCCATTTGCCAACCTTCGTAGACAAAATTCGGCACAACACCAACCACTTTCGGCACCTCTGGCGAAACTTCGGTCAAGCCGAGGAAATAGGCGTAGCAACGCATCGGGCTTTCGTTGGAGAGCACACAAAACGTTTTGAGCTGAAACCGCAAATTATTCAAATCAAGTGGACCCTGTTGAATACCAATCTCCCTGGGGCGACGCCAATGCGGGGACCCTCTACCGCACATTCGGAAACCTTCTTGACAGCGCGATCCTTCTCATCTGTATTGACCACAATGTTCACCATTTGCCCAGTGTGGTAGGGCTTTTGTTCGAGCTTGTTTCGTTGAGACTTGGACAACCCCAGACACGAACAGACGCATTCGATTGACCTCGGAATGGCGTAAACCTCTTGCTTTGACCAGGCGATGGACGGGTATAGAGGAGAGAAGCCGTCTAGCATGAAGAACCGTTCTCTGAATCAATTTAGCATGTAGTCGAATTTGAATTGATCATCGGCGAAAAAGAGTGCGCATAAGAGTGCAAAATGAAGCCCGAAATTTTGAAAATTAAAACTAGAAAACCTGTGAATTTTACTTTGAGAGTATCCATTCGGCTTTATCGACTTACTTTTGTATGAATTTTCGTTGCTGAATGTTCGACGAAGTGCCTGGAGCCTTTTCAAGGTCCGAATCCTGATTTTTATTGTTATCGTTCATGGTGTAGAGCTTGCGGATCCAATCCAATACTATTAATATGCTTCAGAAATAAAATACAGGCAATATCAACTAAAACGTGTGAGTTTTTCATTTCATTGATTTTAATTTTTTACAAATTACAGCTCGAAACTCTCCGGACGAGAGAATTTTGACTTTTCTATTCTTTGATAGTGGATAGCTGATAGTGATACCTAGGTATAAGCCTATAACCTTATATACTTCTTTGGATTCTAGAATTATAGTTATAGAATTAGAACAGGACATGTGAGGGGAGAGAGGATGAGAATGAGAATTTGAGCCTTGACGCCTTAAGGACTAAGTTTTAATTTTAAGCGTTTACGTTTACCTAAACTGGGGTAGGGAAGCGGGAAACGAGGAGAATAGGAATAAAGAATCGGAAAGGATTAATTCCGTACCAAATTAGTTGAAAAACGTACCAAATAATACTTGCAGCCCCTATACCTAGGTATTCCCTTGTATTCCCTTATATTGGTACGTTTTTCAACTAGGTAATTTGGTACGTTTTTCACAACCATAACATTTTGACTTGAAAATTTGGCATTTTGTATTAACTAGTTCCCTTTTCATTTTTCTTTATCTCCTGAGTCCTGTGATCCATGTTTGACGCCGTTTGCTGACCTTCTTCTCTCTTCCCTTATCTGTCCCCCGCCATCATCACCAGCAACCCAAACCCAACCATAGATGAAGGTGTTAATCCGGCATTCGGCTGCATTTGCCCAACGTGTGTGTTCTTCTCCCCATTCCTGTTCCCATTGCCCTCACATTTGTCTGTGTTTCATATTTATCGCCACTACATCTGATTTTTCACTCTGCTTCATCAATTCATCACTCTAACTCTAAAACTACCCTCTATTTGACGAGGATGACGTTCCGGCACCATTTTTTGCAAAACAAACATTTTTTGCAGAACAAACTCCTTCCCCAATTCCAAACAATGAATGCGGAATGCGCGGAACAAGACGCCCGGCGGCAGGCAAAAATGGATTTTATTGTGTTTTGCGCAACGCCGCGACAGAATGGGCGCGGGAGGACGCGCATTTCGAGAGGCGAAAGAGGGTGAAGCGAGTGAAGTGGACGACACTCTTTCCGCGTTCCCCCTAGCAGAAGTAGCATCTGCATTGGTCGACTTGAACGCCGACGATTCACTCGCCTATTTGTCGCCAATTGATATTAACATGCTTTCCGGTTCATTGGACCATTTTGGCGGAGCAGACAGAAAACACTGGTTTTTTGACGGAGGAGAGAGCTAATGGCGACAGCGAATTTCATGGGCTCTAACTCTGTCCAGAGTTAAGATTTAGTTAGACCTAATATGTAGAAATTGCGCCTTCCGATCACTTTTGGTGGTGCAAATTGCACTTGAGCGATCCACCCGGTCCTCCGGACCCAACAATATTACCCGTCGTCCATCGGCCGCCATTCATTCTCTGATCATTCCGTCCATCTGTTTGTTCCCGTTCGTCTCCCCGCCGCCACCGCATTCCCGCGCATCCTCCCCACTCTTGGGCGACCCATCCGCGTCCATTCACTCATTCATTCATTCATTCCGTCGAGAGCAATGGAATGAATTCCTCCCCCTCCTTCCATTATGCGCTGTCGGCAAAGCTCCTTAACCGCGCGGCGCCAAAACAACATTGTGATTTTGTGAGAACAAAACACGCAATGCATGGAGGAACAGCGCGCTGGAAGAGTGAAGGGTTCCTTCAATCGTATGAGAGAACTAACTATTCTCTCCTAGGTGTACATGTGTGTATGCATAACAATCAAAAATCGAGAGCACATTCTCCAGGAAGTTCATACTTAAATAAGGCATTTAGAACCGTGATCCAACCTCAGGAAAATGCATATTTTGGTCGAGAATCATGTTTTTGGGGTCGGAAATAAAATGGATTTGCTTTGCTTTCATTCATTTCAGTTCCGATTTTCAAAGTGTCAATGCGACCGCATCCCTTCTCTTCTTCAGTGTTTTCTGTTTTGCGCTGTTTTGTGTCGCTTTTTGCTCCTTTCGCTTCCCTCTCCAGCTTCCAATTTGCACTCTTCGCCCACTCCTCCAACCCAACCCAACCATCCCCTTCATTCCCCTTCCCACACACACATTTTTTCGGTCCGCGCGTCCAATGAAGCCAATCAATTTTCTGCTCCTCCCCCACCGCACTCCCAAATTTTCGTCGCCCGATCCAATGAATTGCCCCACAATCGAGCGCACTTTCTTCTGCGCGACCGGTCAGCAGCGGCAAACAGTCCACTCCCCAACAACAAAATAGCAACTTAAAATTCTTCCACGGGTTCTTCCGCTTTTCTCGATTCAGCATAAAATCACAAAAACGGCACTTAAATTTGCATTCTCCCAGAATCGCCCTTGTTTGCACTTTCACAGAGCACTTACGGCAAAGACGCTCCAGATCTGCCTTGTTGCCCGTAAAAATTGATCATTCGACGCGATTGTTGTTTGACAAACGCTCAAGGACATTTGCCCTTCCCCCGCCCAATGCACAAATGTTGGTGCGGCGCTTAGACCTTAGAGCGGCGAAAAGGGAAAAAGACGACGGTGTGTTTGCAGCACTCCCTTTTCCCGTTCTTTCAATTTCGATTTACTAACCTTCGTTTTCAATCGAAATGCCGAAAATGCGATGTTCAAGTTTTCAAACTTTTGCTTTTTTGCGGTTGGCCTTTTATAAGTTACAATGTGCTCTATTAATTCCCACCCCCAATCGCTGCTTGCCAGAGGCTGTGTTCAGTCAGTCGGTCTCCACATCATCGGCTGTTTCCCCATTTCCCGCGTTCAGTGTCTCTTCTTCTGTTTCCCTTCCTTCGATTCGATTCGCCCTTTGGTCAGTACAACTCCCCTTCGCCCTCCTCCTCCCATTCATTTCCGCGGCAAGGGCACATCTCATCTCCGCAAGAGAATGCGAAATGATGGACGGACGCCTGCTGAGCGCGGGGCAGCGATGGCCGGCCGCTGACCGCGCGGCGGCGGCACTCCAGGTCTGTAGGCGGACGGGGAAATTCCTTTCGCTGTCTGCACGTCGAGAGTCTCGACGACCGTCCATTTGGGGCGAGAGACGCACTTTGTTGGGGGGCTGTGTTTGGGCTTTGGGCGAGCCTTCTTCCGCCGCGCCCACCCCCTCTGCTGATCCATTTGCCCTCTCCCCCTTCCCCTTCTCCACATCCCCTTCCTCACTTTCCGCCGTCCATTCTCTTCATTTCCATTTTTGCACCGCCATTTGTTTGTCCCCGCCCCAGCCACCGCCACCGCACTTTTTGTGCCCGGCGCGACCTTAATGCAGTTGACCTTTTCCGCGTTTTCAGGGCAAAATGTGGTCTTCGCCCGTGCTGCTGTCCATCTCGACCATTTTCGCGCTGCTTGGCTTCACCCTGGTGATCCTGGCCGGTGGCAGCGACAACTGGCTGGAGTACGCGGTGAGTGCCAAACCCCAAAACCCAAAACACCCGTTGGGGGAACCCAACAACGCTCGTTCAAACTCCGACAATTTGGTTTTGGCCCTCTGCTCAGAAGTCACTTCTGGCGCTTCACGAACACCAAAACTGTTAGACTTGAAATGGCGAATATTACTTTAAATGGATGAGAACCAATGAAAAAATGAAACGCAAAGAACCAACGAAAAAATGAAACGCAAATAGCCAAATGCAAATGCTTTTTCGTGCGCAACTCCAATTTTCTGTGTGTTTCCCCTTTTTCGGCGCACGCCAATAAAGGAAAGAAGCAACGGGGAAAAGGACCCGCCAATTTACGACGCAAACAAACGAGGGCTGTAATATTGCAGCAGCAGAGGGGATCGATGCGACCAAATTCCGGGGGATCATCATCTGCTGTGTCCCCCATCTGCTGCCCGATTCTTGCGCCCCAAAACGGGCGCAAAAGGGCCTTGACCCGCTTCTGCTGGGCAGCGCCCGTTCTCCAGCAGGGGCGAAAGAACAAAAAGTCGAAACGGCGACTGAATTGGGGGAATAAAAATTGAAAATTAAGACACTTAAATGGGGAACAGGATGTCCAAAAATAAATAGTAAAAAGGGAAGTGAAATAGAGGAGCAACGAAAGGGAGAAGAGAGTAAAGTGAGGCAGGTGCAATCTCTGCATTTCCCCCATTTCTGTATTCACAAGAGAACTCAACTCTTTCCCCTATTTTGGCTAACCTGACTGTTGAGGCCTATACTATAGAGTTTACATTAAAAATATTATCTGGACGTTACGCCAATATGTAAGAACACTAGAAGAAAGACAATATTTTATTACGTGGAGTTGCAGGTGGACCGGCAGCAGCTGGCGGTGCACAAGGAGGGCCTGGAGCCGCACTACTCCAAGGGCGTGAACTCGGACCCGCTGTTCTACTCGCGCAACGTGGGTCTGCTCCACATCTGCTTCCCGGACCTGGTGCCCAGCGGTGAGCAGACATGGAGTACAACCAAAATAGACGGGGCCCATTGTTCGACAGTTTTAAATGTGGGGACGATTGTGTACTGAGATCACTTGGTCGATTGTTGGCGATCGAAATGCAAACCACAAACGTTCATTTTGATGACTTTCGAATATTCAAATCACCACCTTCCGGGCTCTTTCAAACCCACTTCACTTTCGGATTCCACAGACATATTCCATATTATAATTCTTCGGAACCCGTTTCACATCTTATCCCGCATTTTGCTGCAGATATCGGCTCGTTCTCGTGGTTCTCGCAAGTGTGCATCTCCAACCAGGTCAGCAGGACCTTCACCTTGCCCCTAACCCAACCCGCCCCAATTGCAGGACTTCTGGCCGCCGCCCAACGTGTCGCAGCGCTACGACGTGAACCAGGTGCGCCGCATGTGGTTCCTGCGCGGCGTGCACGTTCTGTTCGCGAGCGGCGTGATCGTGTGCGCACTGGCGCTGGTCATCGGCATCTGCGGCTGCTTCCGGCGCAGCGCCAAACTGGTCTTCTGGACGTCGATGCTGTTCCTGTTCGCCGTGCTGCTGCTCATCGGCGCAATGCTCCTGTGGCACTTTGTGCGTTTGGGAAGGGCGCCAATTTGTTGTGGAGACTCCTCCGCTTTGTGCAGGTGAACTACATGGACCGCAAAGTGATCGACGTGCGCCCCTTCTACATGGACTGGCCCAAGGTGGGGCTTCGAGAAGCCAATAAGGATGGGGGACAGTAACTAACTGTTAGGGGCTGGAAAAGCTATTGGACCACATGATGTAGGTGAAACTGACATGCCCAGTGTTGGTCTGATTGATGACTGTGATCTACAGATCCTCCGGCGGAAAACCAATAAATCCAAACCCCCTCCCTTTACAATATGAGGTGAATCGGCCAGGAGTTATCGTACATATTTGTGATCAAAGCTATCAGCATTATGCGTCTTTTTTGCAGGCGTTGAAACAGGCGACGCGCATTTCGTTCGGCTGGTCCTACGTGTCCGCGTGGGCGGGCATCGGCTTCCTGGTGTTCACGGCGCTGTTCCTCTACTTCTCGCAGCGCGCCATCCGGGACGAGGAGAACGGCATGTACGAACAGAAGCACGCCGCCTACTTCCAGCAGTACTACGGACAGCAGGTGCGCGAAAGGACAGAACGCCAAATTTGAATTTCTTCTCAAATGCAATTTGTGCCTTTGCAGCACTCGGACAAGTCGCTGGTGCCGTACTCGGCCGCGGGCACCTTGCCGCCCTACTACGGCACCTACCCGGGCGGCGGGGGCGCCTACGGGGGCTACCCGGGCGCCGCCTACTACGGCCACCAGTACGCCTCTCCGTACGCCCTCTACGGCGGGTACTACGCACCCGTGTGAGAACGGCACTGGACAGCAGGAGGGAGAGAGGGTTGGGGGCGGGGGACACTTGCCATTCATCCATCAATCGTCAGATGCACCCATCACTTGTTCCACTCTTGCTATGGAGGGATGCAAAGTCTCCACAGTTCGGAAACACTCGGACATCAGAAATAATTAGATTAGATTTTTTGATTTTCCGGATCAAAAAGGTTGGGCTTTGCATCCATTCAGCCCGTTTGCTGCCTCCTTCATAAGCTTAAACGACAAGATTGTTTGTTCTCCGTCCCCAAACCTTGAGAGCTGTGTCTGCTCTCCCATTTTCTCAGCCATTCGCTTTCCATTTTAACTCAAGATAAAGCCACAGAAGTTACCAATAACACGCAAACGAAGGCACCATCAGAGCACTCTGGAGCATACAGCTTTGTTTTGACGGCGGACGCGACTGCTCGTCGTTGTCTTCTCATTCTTTTTTCCATGCATCGATTGTTGCCCAGGCGTCCAAATCGCCGTCAAAGAAAGTGACGCTGACTCCGCTGCAATGTGCGCAATCAACTAATAAATAAATTTGCTTACGGTTGAATTCCCCGGACTAGTGTCCGGATCTCATCTTCCGCTCCGCCGCAGACCCGATGTCCGGTTGCGTCACGGTTGTGGCCAACATGGCAGATAAAGTAGTCGCGACCACGCTTGTAGCCACTCCGGAGAAGAGCCTCTTCCACAGCTGTGAACGCGCACACCATCTGTTTACAGCTCTCAAACCCGGAGACCACCATCCACTGAAAGTTGAAACCAAAGTGAACCGGAAATTCAGAGCAATAATTATATGTAACAGCAATTAATTGCATAATTGCTTAATTACCCATGTTCGGGCTCGTATTTTGGCCAGTCTGGGTTTGGTCAGGAGGCTGGTGTAGAAATACAGTTTGGCACATGTCGTGGTGATGGGCCAGCTTTTCACGGGAAAAAATCCGCAGATTTCAAACAACACCTCGTTGGGCAGCGCACGAACAACCATTTTTGCAGAGATCGACTGGCTGCGTGGTGTGTGATGAACTGATGAAATGATGAGTGCTGACCTCTGATGACGACAGTGTTGTCTTGTTGTGCCTGCCCCCATTCCATTCATAAAAAGCATTAATCCTCTAGTAACGTAGTAACAACCAGTAAAAGTAAAAGACCATCATCCCATTGACAATTCATTTGCACTTTGCAGGTTTGCACAAGGCAAATGGGCAAATGCACAGTCGCTGATGACGTGATGACCTGATGATGATGATGAGCAAGGGAATGCGCGCGCAATTCGATTGTAGCAGGTTTCACGTTTCAGGTTCCAGGATAAAATTACCTATTGGCTTTCCAGTATGTATGTCTGGATGCGAGGCTAATCCGGTTGATCCCGATTCCATGTCCACTCGATTTTATCGTTGCTCGGATTTTGGCAGTTTATTCGTCTATTGTTTATTCTCAACTCAAATTCTCGGCACACCCAACAATCGCAATTTGGTCTTTCATTCCCTGTGCGCATTAAACGCTTTCCGCGTTTTTGCCGAGCGCCCAATCCATTCGTTCCTTTCACTTTTTTTCGCCCAAAGGAAACAATCACATTTCGCCGTTGCCGGCGATGAATTGCTTTTGTTTTGCGTCGACCCAGATGGCGCGAAATGAGCGCACGGCGAGTGATTAACGGCGCCTGTGGGCGCAAGGGAGGGCATCATTCTCCCCTCGGTTCCGGATTGCGGAAGCCCAGAAAGCGAGAGCGGAGTGCCGCCAGGTGATACCTGTGGGGTGTCACCTGCCGATCCACTCACGACAATCGGCTGCCGATCCATCCAATTTGGCGGCGCTAATGCGCCCAGGGCTCGACTGGAAGATGTGCGCCGTCGCTGCGTTGATTGGATTAGAGAGTGGGCTGTGGCTGCCGTGCATCGATTAGCCGCAATTAGGCAAATCAGTGCGCGAACGCTGAAACAACAACGAGACAGGGAAGGGGTGGACTAGAGCGCCAATTATCCATGTTGCGCTGTTTTAGCTTGGCGCCGGGAGTATCCTTTGCCCCAATGTTGTGTCCAGAAGCAAGAGAAAACTCGTCCCTGTTCCCTCTTTCTGAACAAAATGGCGGTTAAAGTCGATTGTTGATGTGCCATTTTTGTTCAATGTTTCCCATTGCCCCCTTTGTCCATTTCTCCATTCTTCTGACCATCGAGTGAGTGTCTCCCCTCAGCAGATGTGGACCGCCCTGTCCTCTGCGCTGTTGGCCCTGTGGCTGTTCCCCCCGGCCGTGCTCCCTTTGCACTCTTCCCCCTCTTCGCCGACCGGCCAAGTGCTGTCGCTGCTGCTGCCGGAGGAGGCGCCCGACTCGCGGCTCACCGACACCGAGCTGGACTCGCTGCTGCTGGCCGAGACAGCGACACGGGAAGAGCCGAGGCAGGAGCACAACGACGCCAGTGGGGAGGCGCAGCAGCTGACCTCCGGGGCCAGCAAAAGCGGAAACAACGATGGAACGACAACAGCAGCAACAACAGCAACGGAGGGACTTCCGCAGCAGAGGACAGCAGCGCCCACAAACGAGACCGGGACGGATGGTGGGAAAGAGGGAGGAGAAAAGGCGGTGTAGTGAGGGCACAGTTAAAACCTTAAAACTAAGGGAAAATGACAGTTAACTGGGGCTTAATTCTTATCCTGCCGATCGCCCTTAACTGAGGTCAACGATATAGGTATATAATATATAAGGACTCTAACCTCGGAATCACTCTGTCGCTCACTCTCCCCCGACGATTGTTGCCTTTTGCAGAGCGCTGTCGCCCCAAGCTGGACCTGGTGTTCCTGCTGGACACTTCCGGCTCCATCGAGCAGCTCTACCAGGAACACGTGCGCTGGGCCGTCTCGCTGGTGGAGTCCCTTCCGCTGGAGCAGGCATTAATTTGGTCGGCACTCGGCGCTCAAAGCACCCCCGTTGAAGGACACTGTGCGGGTGGCGGCAGTCCAATATGCAGGCTTCCCGCTCACCGAGTTCGCGTTGGGCCAGTACCCGTCCGCGGAGGACATCCGCCAGCACCTGCAGCGCGTAAACCTGCGCTCCGGGGTCACGCGCACCGGGTATTCACAATTGTCAGTGCCGCAACTGCTAGAACTTGGCGACCTCGGGTTCAAGCCGTTCAGCTGCCCTCCTTGAACCAACGCAAAAACCCTTACTCTTCCATTCCTTGTTTAGGTACGCACTGCGCAAGGCGGAGGCGGAACTGTTCCGGGCGGACAGGGGCGCAAGGCAAGTCGGGGTCCACTCAGTTCAAAATTCAAATTGCGGCCCACCTGCTGCAGAACGGACGCCGCCAAGGTGGTGGTTCTGTTCACGGACGGGCTCTCCATCGACGACCCGCTGAAGCCGGCGCAGCAGATGCGCGACCTGAAGCACGTCAAAATATTCGTGGTCAGCGTCTCCAACGACGCCTTCCACGCAGAGCTGAACCGCATCGCCGGCCGGGAGGAGAACCTGTTCGGGTCGGTGAACACTGAACACGTACTAAATCTGAAACCGCCAAAATTAAAAATCCAAAGCCCATCGAAGATTTTTGGACGGCCAATAAACGGATACAAGAAGAATAATTCAAATCTCCTGCATCATGCCTACCTAATGTTCGGTTGCACCCGTTTTCAGTCCCAACGACTTGGCCCGTCTGCGAGCTGCCCTGCTGACGGAGACGGAGGTTGTGAAACAGCCCAGGGTTTGCGTTTGGATTGTTCCGACTTGAGCGTGCGCACGCGTGCACTCGCATCGGGGACCAAGTGCCGCTGAACGGCCCTCTCGGGGGACGGGCCCTGCTGAACGCGGTGGTGGACGACCCCGTGGTGGAGGCGCTCTCCAGCGCTGTGGAGGACGTCTCGTCCGCGGAATCGCAAAACGGAACAGCGGCCGGAGGCGGGGGCGGCAATGGGACGAGGGGAAGTGAGGAGGAGGCGGAGGCAATGGAGCAAATCGGGGAACTGGTCGGCCCTGAGCAGGGGCGGGGGGAGAACAACGGGCGGAAGAAGAGTGTGGACGAGGAAGAGGAGGAAGAGAGTGGGGAGGAAGAGGAGAGGAGGCGGAGAAAGGAAGAGGAGGCCGAACTGGAGAGGAGGGAGGCCGCCGAAGAGGAGGCGGAGCGCCACAGAGGTGACCGGGGAATGGGATGAAGTGTCGTCGGAATGTCGGAAATGAATGGTCTGGGATTTGGATACTCTGGATAGGAGGAGGAGCAAAACGAGAATTGCGATCGCTTTCTAATAACTCGACTAGACGAAAAGCGAGTCAGGCGAACAACAAAACGCGGTAACTTTCCAACAGAAACTGATAATTAGAGAAGCGGGGAAAATGGAACATAACAAACTATTAGACTCGCTCGCCAGTTAAAAATGAAAGAAATTATCGTTTTGCTCTTCCCTAGCATATGGATAATTGGATAGGCTTCGAATAATTCAAAAAGCCGGCTCAGGATTTAGAAGAGTGGGTTCGCCGGTTCAGGGTCCTCTGGTCTTGCTGAATCCCTCGCAAATGAAATGGGCAGAAACATTAACGAAGCAATCGACAGTCATATGTCATATCCTACTGACTCATCTAAAATATCTACATATGTATTTACAATTTACATACTCCACAGCTGGAGACGATTCAAGCAATTGTTGTTTGGCGTTTCAGTGCAACAGCACATTGCGCTGGTGCACGGGGGAGTGCGCACCAAGGCCGTGGACAGGCCCAAACTGATTCAGCTTCCCGCGCCCACCACACTTCCATCCAGCACAACAACAACAACAACAGCGGCGGTAACAGCAACAACAGCAACCGAGTCGAGCACCACCAAAGAAGGCGGGGAAGCGCAGTCAACAGCAGCAGCAGCCATTCTGGGCACAACAGTTGGGGAAAAGCTGACGGCGGAAGAAGAGCAGGACGCAGAAGAGGAAGCTCAGAATGGTGTGGTTGCGCCACAACATTTAAGACGGGATATCGCGCCCAAATTTCAGTGCTTTTGCCCAACGACGAGCTGTTTGCGCCGATTTCCCCGGAGAGGGCCGGAGCACAGCCGCTCCCACCAGCTGGTAATAACAAGCGTTTTGAACACAACGAATGGGTCCAGAATTTACAAAATGATTGTTAAATCTCATAACTTTGTGTAGTTCTGCAGTTGGTTTTTGTCATTTGTTGCCTTCAGATCTGCCGTCTGCTGACGTCCATCCGAACGCAGAGGGAGACGAGCCCAGCAGGGAAGAGGCGCTGGAGCCAGAAGACGGCGGAGAGCTGCTGCAGTCGGTGGGACAGGAGGAGGACCCCGCAGCAGCAGAGGGCGTAGAGGAGCCCGTCCCAGTGGACCTGGTTGGGAGTGTTGGGAGTGGGGCGGGACGGGGGGAGGAGGAGGAGCACGCGCAGGACGAGTGGCAGCTCCGCAACGGCACCAGGGAGGCCATCGACCGGGTGGTGGCGGCACAGGCCGCCAGGGCGGCGGAAGGCACCGAACAGACGGCAACTGCTGCGCCAGGGGCGGAGGAGCGGAACTCGGCAGAGGCACAGGCCACAACAGCGGTAAAATAAACAGGGCCTTAAACTTGTTGTGCATCAATTTTCAAGATGGTTTCGCTCAAAAAGTGATCGAAGTGTCCATTCATAGACTTAGACTTCTCGGACACATTTCAAAACCTCCTCGTTTCCCCAGACCGCCGCCTCTTCGGCGGAGCGGGACGTGTTCGAGATGCCGGAGGGCGCCCTTCCCAGACGGCCGCCCCCACTGCACTTGTCGCAGCCCCAATGTATTTTTATTTGGGACCGGACTGGCCTCTGTTGGAGACCCGCAATCGATTCAGACTGGCGCCCACCCCCGCCGCCGGTGGTCCCGCCTGTCCAGCTTCCGCGCACTTTCCCCGTTCGGGTGGAGTTGCCCCAGGCCGCTCGGAGGGCCCTTCTGGCACGCACATCGCCCGCACCGACGGCCAGCACCACGGCGGCCAGAAAGCGCCCAAAAGGGTGGGTTCTCAAACGCGAAGAATTGAAATCGCAAAAGTGGGATTTGCTTGGCGTGTTCGAGATTTGGCCTTGGCTATTAAGGCTAGCTTCGGAATCTATAGAACCAACGTATTCGGAAATACACAAGACCAAGGACCACTTCAAATTGTGGTCCAACAATACACATTGCCTTCTTCCTTCGGAAGGGCGCTCTCCGAAAGGACAACCGCCGCCACCACTCGGAGGAGGGAGACGGCCACACTGACTGCCACCGGCATCCAGAGACAGAGACTACTGACTGCAGCCAGGACGAGCACAGTGCGCCCCACCACAACCCCACAGCGGACCACCGCCAGCCAAACGACGACTCGGGCCCAGCGGAGGGCTCTCGCAGCGCCGGCAGTGGCACCAGGTTGGCCATGGAAGAAACGGTCTTTTGCACATTTGGGCAAAAACACGGGAAATCGCGAAAAATGTAGAACCGAAAAATGAGCACCCACCGGAGATTCGGACTCGGGTCTTTGCCTCCGGGGAGCAACACTTCTCCAGTTCAGGCAATGGGTGCACCGGGGACCGGTACTCTTTCGTGTTGATGCACCTCCCCTACTCCCCTTCGACCTTTGGTCTTTACAAAAGCACTCCTGTCAGTCCAATTGGTTTCCGATTTGTTAGATTTTGACTCGTTTTCACATTTCCACACCATCGTTCTCGGTCTCAATATATATGTAATAGGGTCTTGGGGTCTGTAAATAGAAAAAAGCGAAAAATGAGAACTGTGCTAATAGATTTGCATGTTCAAACTTTAAACTTTAAACTAGGGAACTGCAAACAAAATAATGTCCCCCTGCACTTTCATTTTGCTCTCTTTCCCCGGGTGAATGTCAGCCACCAGGCCACCACCTACTTAGGTATAAGTTCCCTTTGCAGTGTCTTCCCCCCGCTGCTCCGCTCCGCCGGTGGACCTGCTGTTCGTTTATAATTTGTTTAAATAATTTCCTAGAAAGAAGTTAAGATTTCTGGTCGACTCCAGCGGGTCGGTGCTGCGCGCGTACCAGGCCCAGAAGGAGTGGCTGCAGGACATCCTGGCCCAGGTGCGGCTGGACCAGCGCGAGCGCAGCCACCGGGTGGCGCTGGTCCAGTTCGCGGGGGAGCAGCTGCAGAAGACGGAGTGGGACTGGGACCGGTACAGGGACAGCGCCCAGATGATGGACGCCTTCGAGCAGGCAATGCATCGGCCGAATGAACTGGGCACAGGAAGGCATCTGTTTGATCGGTTCAGGTGCGCCACCTGACCGGCACCACGTACATCGGACGAGCGCTGGAGCAGGCACTGCGAGTGCTGGACACGCGCCGCAGACAGGCAATGCGGGGACCAAGACTAAGGCCGGAATCTCGAGCACCTCCTTCCCCTATATGTCGTCTTTCGAGAGCCGAACAAGTGCTCTGCACTTAAACTGAGCCGATCAAGTTGTTGCTTTAAATTCCGCCGTTTTATGGCCAATCCAGAGCCCTTTTGGGGACCAGAATGTTGTTGTGCATTGCGACCTCTGTTCCTCCCTGTTCAGGTGCCCGCCCTGCTGGTGCTGCTCAGCGACGGTCAGTCAAAACTCAAAATCAGTGGACCCTCCTCCCAAGTCCCAATCTGTCCACAGGCTTTTCGCAAGACGACGCGCTCCAGCACGCCCAGAGCCTGCGCCGACTGCCCAACCTGCAGCTGTTCGCGCTCTCCGTCTCCGAGTTGAGCAACACGTGAGTTGTTCCGGAGAGTGGCTTCTGGCTCTGGGCATGTGTTGGCGTCACTTCGTACTGTTCCGTTCGCCAACACGCAGAGCCGTGAATGAACGAGTGTTCGTGTGTTCTGCTGTGGGAATTCTGCGTCCGCCTGAACAATGAGCGCACACACATCTGTCCCATCCACCTCTCCCATTAATTCGCATTCCCACAGCCTTTTCCCCGTCCCTTTGCAGGGAGTACCTTCGCTCCCTGGTCGGGGACCCTTCGCACGTGTTCGTTGGGCCCCAGGCGGGCGAACAGCTGCGCGCCCAGTTGCTGCGCAGGATCCGGTGCAGCTGAGGCCAAACAGTTCTTCGCACTTGTTCGCACAGATTTTTACCAAATGCATAAACCATTCCCACGCACTTTTGGACCAATTTCTGAAATTTAACTTTTCCACGTCCAACAAACTGAAATTTGAGAAATTCCGTGTCTCCAGAGGCTTAGCTCCTGTTACCCGAGTGACCTCTGGGAACCCCGGGTTGGACTCCAAAAATCGTGGAAAGTCCCAACGTTTTTTGGTGTTTAGTTTGGTTTAGTCGTTTATTGAGCAACCCAAACGGCACTTTTTGTTCTTACAACGGCGCAAAGTCAGTTAACTAAATTTGGGGTACAATAGTGGAAGCACATCTATGTAAAGTGTCCACATGTCACTGGGCAAAAGGAGTTTAGGCACAACCCACTTGAGGAGAAATATTTAAATCTGTTTGGCAAATTCCCTGGAGGAATTAATTCCCCGTTCCCTCGTTATTAGATCCCAGCACATGTTTCAGCATCATCAAACACATATTTAGTACGTGTAGTTGTACTAATAGTGATAAATTGGAAATGCGACGGAACAGCGTTTTGCCGTCCAGCAGAATGTGTCCCAGGATTCCCGGAAACAATTCCAAATCGTCTGGCAGCCAGTGGGCGGGACCTGATGTGGACCTGTGGGAGTGGAGAATGGGTCACGCGGTTCAATTGCAGAAGTGTTTGACTTTTGTGCCGTTTCGTTGAATAATGCATTTATTATTCATTTGCAGCTCAAATTCCAATCTAACAGTTTCGGCGCCAAAACGGCACTCAAACCAATCGGCGGCCGTTTCCATTTTCGCTTTGCACTAATCCCTTCTGGGAAGCGCCCAAAGGGGCGTCTGCCTCCGACGATTCGGTACCGCCTCTCGCATCAGATGGCGTCCATTAGTGGTGGTTTCGGTGCCCCCACACATCCAAATTGGTTCTGCTCTGGGCAATTAATCCGCCAAATGTTTCGGCGGAAAAGGCAAACGAACGCAGGAACACGGTTGTCTCTCTATTCTGGTCTTGGGTAGCCAACCGCCAAGTACCAATACTACATGGGTACGCCGTAATTGTTGGTCCAAAGCCCTGTGGGGGAATGATCGGTCCAAACACCTGCGACTGGCGGACAGGTGCCACTCCGTTCCGGGCCAAGGGCCTTCCGTCGACTTCTGGGCAGAAGCCCCATCGCCCGCCCGTTGGCCCAACAACCTCTGCCTTTGCGCATTCGGCGTTTGAGATTTCCCCGGGGACAGGAGGCCCAGTCCATCACCCATTCCCCCTTTAGATTGCGACTTCTCCTTCGCTCGGAACCCAAAGGGGAGGCCATTTCCGGGGGTTGAGCCATTTGCGGATGTTCAAGTTCCGACCCATCATTTGACTCAGCTCCCGTGAGGCAACAATTTAATGTCTCTGCCTTCCGATTTGGGCTCCACCCCATTTCCATTTCTGTGCAAAAGATCCAAAAATGGGGGCGCAATTCTGTGCAAAAAACCAAACCAAAACACAGCAGAATGCTGCAAATGGGACAATTAAAATTTTGCGCCAGCAGATTTGAGCGCCCAAAGGGAGGCGCAGCGCTCATTAGCGAAACCCAATATAAATGCACAATGTGTATATTTGTGTGTGTACAAGTCCACCGCCCAACCCGTCACTCCCACTCGCTTTTTTTGCATTCGCGCTGAATTATTCAGGCGCAGGACCAGGACCAGGAACCATTTGGATTGGGGCCATCACTCAACCCAAAATTCCAAAGTGATGAATATTTGGTTGTCAGTTGACGAACGTTGGATCCAAGTTGTGGCCTTTTGGGGTCCATTTGGCCATCGTTAGGAGGATACACAACTGCTGGACAGAGGAGCACTGTTTGGACTCTCCAACTGGTCCAAGCAATCCCAAATGGGGCAGCGGAGCGAGGTCTTGAATAGTTCCCAGTACCCGAATAATTCGGTGCAAGGGACGGGACTTCCGATGGGAAAAGGCCAAATAAAGGCAATATGTCCGTTTGAGAGTGAAAGGGCCCCAAAAATGGCGGAAATAGGAAATTCCAAAAAAAGAGTGGAGTCGGTTCCTTCCTTCCGTTGCAAAATACAAAGAACACTTGCGCAATGCGAACACAGTAGCGTGTTGGTCCCCGTTATTTTGGAGCACATTTTTAGAGCGGAGACGGCGTTTGTTGGTGTTTGTGGCCAATCGTGCGCATTCCGTGAGACAGGCCACAATCACCTACCTGCCCATATCATTATGTATATGTCGCCTCCCCATTTTGGGCCCAGTTTTGGGCAACTTTTGTTGTCCGCGGGCTCCTCCGGAAGCGCCGTTTGGCGGACGAGCGGAGGAGAGGCGTGGGAAGAATGGGGAGGAGAATTTGGGCCAACGATTAATCCGCCGCCGGATCCCCTTTCTCTGGAGGTCCCTCCCTCCAAATGTGTTGTCCACACGAGTGCACAAAGCATTTACCTACTCCGACACAAAACCAACCACGCCTTCCATATCCGCCCGTCCGCACTTCCACCTCCGCCAAAAAGGGCACTACAGACCAACCAAGGTCGCACCTTTTTGTTGGAGCGAACGCTGAAGAAACAAATGCTCTTTCGCCTCCAATAATCCCCCATCTCCAACATTCCGGAATTAAAATAGAGCGAATATGGCGGCCGAGAATTTAGACATTCGCGAACTAAAAATCCCCAAATTTTGGACAAACCCGTCCAAACTGAGTTGGGCAAACATGTTGAATGTGTTCTCCGCGTCTCAAATGTTTTCTTTCAAGCGCCGCTAGGCAATTATTTTTGTCGGACAAAACTTCCGCTTTTTTCCATTCAGCGGAAGCGACCTCTCACTGACTTCCGAGGGAACGGCCAAAGGAAAAGGAAAAGGAGATAATATTAAATGGACCACACGACATACTGAATTAGACCACAAAACATATTTAATTAGACCACAGCCAAAAAACATATTTAA
>VAHH01000907.1:0-17898 GCA_013357305.1 Radopholus similis | reverse complement strand
TTAGTCTAATCTGATCGGATCAATGGCTTAGTCTAATCTGATCGGATCAATGGCTTAGTCTAATCTGATCGGATCAATGGCTTAAATATTATTGGATTCCATTAACGGCTTGATCTGTTCTTTTTTCTTTGATTGATCATTCCTGATCTGATCGACGTTGGTGATCGGATTGGAAAATCACTCGCCCAACTGATCTTTTTAGATTCAATTAAACAGTTGCCCTTTTATGGAATGATCTTCCTCGCGAGATCTATTTAACTAATCCTCTCTCTGATTGGGCTCTATTTTAATATGTATAAAATCTACTCTGGTCTATCTTGTTTTGCTTCATCTGATTTTATTTATAATTAATTATCTTGTGAGGAGATCTTTTTGGATTCAAGATTTTATTATGAGATTTCTTGATCTGTCCAGCGAAATTCTACTAACAGATATTCGAATGCTTTTGGGTTAGACATGTGATTATTCATCTGAGATTATTTGTCAGATTGATCGGGTTTTTGAATTGCAGTCAGATCAAAAAGTACATGGCCTACACATTCGGGTTCGGAGTGCTCTACAGCGTTGTGCTGAACGCGGACCCAGTGATTCGTCCCTTCCAGTGCATGGCGTTGACCAGTTACGTGTTTCGTGGCGATGTAATGGACTATGTCTATGGAGCGGTACAATTTAATTTTATTATTAAAAAAATATAAAAAATTAAAAAAAAATTAAATTAAAAAATTATTTAATGATTTAGATTTAAGATAAAATATCTAAATTTATTAAAGGTTATATTTGGAAATATTTTTCTTTTAAGAAGAGCTCTCTGGCCAACAACATCATTTGGTCATTTGCGAGCGGCGTCTCTGTGTTCTGTTGTGTGATGCCCATTTTTTTGTACGCCGCCTGTATAGCCAAATTTGTGCACGACTCCTACGCGTCAAAGGGAACTCCAACCGGTGAGAGTTGGGGCAAACCCTAAAATTGGGAGATCTTTTAAATCGATTGATATGATTGGCTTGATCTATCAGAGATGTGTATTAGGGTCCTCCGCCAGAATCTCCAAAGAACAGAGAATATATAATTCCCATGTATTTTGATGAAGGGATTCATGGATCTGGTGTGAAATTTGATCCATTAGAATGGCAAGTTGAAAAGACACACGGATCCGAAGTGTGATCAGTTGATGATTTTGATCAGTATATGCTACAGAGCTAGAGGAGCATAAGTATAAGTACCAACCCTTTATCACTTTGAGTCTCATTTTTACAAACTATAACTATAGTGGTTATTGCCTAGAGATCCAAATAATCTGATCACGAATACCTGATCAAGTTTATATCGATCTCTGACAGAATGGGCCACCATTAGACCCCCACGATGGCTACTACATCTATAGATAATATCTGAAGATAAATCTGAACCTTTCTGGGGGCATTGAATGATTGCGCATTGCTTGATCAGTTGTTTTGGCGCCAACAGGCGCTCAAACGGGGGCGCAGCAAGTGCAGCAGAATATGCAGCGCGAACGCTCCCGCCTCTACCTGATCTGCATTCTGGGCACTGTGCCGCGCTTTCTGCTCCTTGTGCAGACCTACTATGTGAGCGCCTCCGATGTGGCCACCGCTGGCTTCAACGTCATCAATTTCTCCTTCCACATACACCAGCCGCTGCTCATGCTGCTGTTCAGGTCTGGATGAAGCGATTCGTAATTGTAATCGAAATTGATCGGGGCTATGATTAAATTAGAGGAATTGATTGATCGATCGATCGATCGATTGATTGATTGATTGATCTATGTAGGATTAATATGGCTTGATCTTGATCTGAACACTGATCTGGGTGGCTGGCCATATTTATGATCTGATCAATACCTGAGAAAGAGATCAATAAAAGCTGAACCTGAATTCGATTAGATCAATGTGACTTGTTTAGCGTCGTGGTCAGATCAATCAATGCATGAATCGATACATCGAACATTTGATAGACACCGACCAGTTCTGATCAGCTATTACGCACTCTGATCAGAGCTCTGATCACCAATTTTCTCTGCTTGATCAGCCAATCACAATTTTTTTGCCACACAGCAAGGACTTGCGTCACGAGGTGGCGCGAGACCTGGTGCGAGCGCTGGACAGGCTGAAGAAGCGTGTGCGCGGAGCCAACTCCGCCAACCACGTCACAATAATGGTGACGTCTGCGCAGCAGCAGAATGTGCTGGTGGGCGCATGGTCCATACAAGCGGGAAGTGGTGGAGCTGCGCACAATGCCACACAAATTCCGCAGAACTGAAGAATTGTTTAATTGTGCACAATTGGAACAGAATGCCAATGCGAAAATGAAACATTTTATTGTACCTATCCTTTATTTTCAAATCCAATTTCTGCACACATTCCGCTTTAAAATTGCCAGTTCATTTTGTAAAATTTAAACTCCATCTATGACAATTGGAAACTAAGAATTTGTGTAAATTCTTAAATTCCATGTCTGCTGTCTGTCGCCAAGTAATTCAATTGGAAATTAAATTTAAACCCAGACACCACAAATTCACCGCTCAAATAAGGTGTGACATTTCTAAAAAAAGTGTAAATTTAGTATAAAACCAGACTTCACATTTCTTTAGAATTGTCGGCAGAAAATATGACGTCCATTAAAAATTGACTTGTGTATTTGCACTTTTTTAGAAAAGTCCAAGTCTCCGCTCAATAATTGTGGGGCAATGGCGCCTGCGCGAACAGAGTGTGTGCGACGAGACAGCGCCCGGGGAAAATTAGAGCTGGCCACTACTGTTCCTAACAATTTCTCAATTTCTAATTTGATTGTGATGGCGGCGCATTTTTGCAAAATGTGATTGCAGCACATCGGCAAATGTGTTTATAAGTCCTTTGAAAAAACGTTGTCTAGACAAGTTGCTGAGCGCATTTCTACAAAAGCCATACTTCATTCCTCTAGTATTGGCTGTCTGAAAATGACTTTCTAATAATCTCGATTAAAAAGGATCTGGCCGCCCCCTTGTAGGTGGTGCGACATTTGCAGACCTGCACATTAGGCTTAGACTAAGCTAAAGGCTTAGACTAAGCTAAGCTTAAGTTAGCTTTAGACTTAAGCTGTTGGATGCATTTTAAGCTTAGTGTAAGTGTAAGCTAAGCTAGGCTTTAGCCTAGCTTAAGCATTGGTCCGCAAAGTCGTAGTGTAGTGCTGCCATTCCTCCCCAGCTCGATTGAATTTAGGGCACAGGTCTAATCTCCATTTTAGACATCAGAAATACTTGAAGATCTAACTTTAGACATTACATTTTTGGAGTTTTATACATTTAAAAATCGATTTTATGACATTTTGAGGTCTAACATTTTTATACATTTTATAGTGTGCCATTTTTAGACATTTCGATACTTTATATTGTGACATTTTATGGCATATAGACATTTTTGGATGTTTAGTCATTTTATACATTTAAATAAAATAAATTAGTGTTTTAGTATTTGCATTTTTTGACATTTTGACACTTTATATTTGCATTTTTAGACATTTTGTTTCGAAATGTCCGGCATCCAGACAACCGGGGAACTGGATCCGGCGTTTGTGATGAACGCGCAGCTGGACCCATTCGTGGAAAATTGCGACTTGGCCAACTTCACCGGCGCCTATTTGCAAGTAATTGCGCTGCTGTGTGCCCTCAAAATTGGCGGCTTTCTACTCCACTTGTGCGTAATGCCCGCTGCTTGGCGCTTTGCGCACAAACGACCCGCCTACTTCATTCTGCTCTCTCTGGTGGGTGAAAAAGCTCAGATTAATTGATTGATGGATAACTGTTGATTTTCGGTTATTGATTTTTATTTATTGGTTTTATAATTATTGATTCTATTGATTTATTTTATATCATTGATTTTTCCATTACAAATTGAGTTCATCTGTTTGATGTCAAAATTGATTGATCGATATTATAGTTTTTTATTGATTTTATTCGATTCAAACAAATATGAGCTTGTTCGATACGATCTTTGGCGATGTAAAAAATATCTGTTTGATCACAGATTTGATCAGTTCTTGTGGTTCCCATCTTTCCTTCTCTGTTCCCATTTTATCGATTTGCTTTTGACAAAGTCTAAGCTTGATCTGGTTATCTGGTTCCTGATCTGATCAGTGATCACTGATCACTGATCATCACTGATCACTGATCAGTTGCCAAATTGCAGAATGGGATGCACTGTCTGTCGCTGCTGCAACAGTGCGCCATCTACGTGCAATACTTTTGCGAGTGGCGCATCCAATTCCCGCTGGAGCTGGATGCCTACCTGTTCCGGTGGTGTTCCTCCTCCATTCTGTTCCTGTACGTGCTGCTGGCCGCCAACCGCACCATGGCCATCTACACGGTGTTCAAATACTCAGACACATTTAGCTACAGGTGGAGACGTTGTTTTACAATAGCAATAGAAAGAAGCCAATTCTAATCAAATGGCTTGATCTATTGATCGGCAAGGTTTGATCTAATCACTTGATTGGATAGATTGGACGAAAATTCTCGGTCTAGCAAAAGTTTCAATATAACTGATCAAATGCTTTTGATCAGACCCAAAATCATGTGATCAGAGCCATTGACCAATGGCAGAAATAGCATGATTTGTTTATAATTTGTTTCTTTTTTATCAGACTCACAAAATGCTACGTGGCTTGGACCCTGCTGTTGGGAATGTTCTACAGTGTGCTGTTGAATTTGCCGAACCAAATTCGGGCGTTCACTTGCTTGGCGCTAACCAGCTACGCGTTCCCCGGCAACACAATGGACTATGTCTACAACGAGGCAATCGAACTTTACCTAAATACTTATATAATATGTATGAAAAAACAACAAACCAAAACAATTTCTTCAAACTATTGGTTTTAGATGATTTTTTATAATAATAATAATAATTATTATTATTTTTAATGATTGACTTTAGAAGCGGGACTCTTTGATTTCCGGAATCTGGGTGACTGCCAGTGGGACTACGATTGCGTGCTGTGCAATGCCGATTGCCCTCTACTTTGCGTGTCTCGCCAAAATTGCGCTCGACGTATTCAAACGGCTGATGAAGAAGCAAGGTTGAACATTTGAAATACTTAGTAAGCCAATCCAACTGGTCTTTGCTGCCGACCGGTACATGTCGTTCGGTGACGGGGGCTTTTGAGAAGCTATAACTTGGCAAGGAATGGAGTTAGAAGGGAGATCCCAAAAGTGATGGGATAGAGCTATGGAAGCTCTACAAAATTGTATTTGGGACGGTAATTGATTGGTTCAGTTTGGGCCAAGTTATGACCAAAAAACTCCAAAAACCCATGATATTTTTCAAACATTTGGCCATAACTTGGCCAATTTTTGGGCTATCCGATGAATGATTATATCTCCGCATAGAGCTTGGAGCTTTTCAATGGCATTTTAAACAAACTTTTAGTTCACGTCTTTACCGAGTTATGACTTGTCAAAAGCCAGTCGTCACAAACTTCGTCGCCCAGTCAACTTGTTCAGTGCTCTTCTTTTTTGACTTTGGCAATAACTTGGCCAAAACGGATCAATCAAAAACGTGGTTATTAAAGCTTCATTTGATGAAAAGTTCCCTTTTTGCAATGAAATCGTTCGAAAATTGATTTTACTTATTCAAATTAATTTATATCTCAACTCCACACGTCATCAGATGTGGGTGCCGTGGAGCAGGGCAGCGAACAGAGCGCCTTGTTGCGCGAGCGTTCTCGCCTCTACCTGATCTGCCTGTTGAGCACTGTGCCGCGCTGTCTGCTCCTCGTGCAGACCTATTTTGTGGAGCCCTCCCGCTACAGTGACCTGGAGTGGGCACTCGTCAACTACACCTTTCACGTGCACCAGCCGCTGCTCATGCTCATCTTCAGGTGGGCACAGGCTGAACACTAAACAGTGGCATACGTAATTTTTTTTTGTGATAAGTTGAATTCGCTACCAAAAATGGTTGAAAAAGCTCCCAAATGTTTGCGTAATTCGAAATTGGTCACTCGCGTACTATTATTTTTTGTGCCTACACCGACATGAAAAGCGTATATTTGGCTACGCATTAGACAGACTAAGGCTTCTCGGGCCATTTTCAATTGGCCATAATCCAGTTACACCTTTTCAGCTCCGATTTGCGCATGGAGATGCTGCGCATGTTCGTCCAATTGCGCAACAAGTGCTCCAACAAGACAACCACAGCAGCATCCAATGGCCCTGTTGTGGCGTGGACATAACAATAAATTAAAAATTTGCATATTCCTAATGTTCATTTTCTAAACAATTTATTTTTGCAATTTTCTGACCAATTTTTTTGTCCCAAATGCAATGGTTTTGGCCGAATTTTTGCACTCGCACAATAATAATGCTCGCTGATCTGAGGGCCCGAATTGTGGTTGCGCGCAACATTGGACGCGTAAAATAACCAGAATGGTCCAATTAACTTTTGGTTGGGGTAGTTGTGCTTCCGTGGGGTTTTGGATGGTTTTGGACGGAACGAGTGCAGCGGCGGAGCGAAGGTGGAACAATCGCAAAGGAAATGCTCCATCAAAAAAATATATGTTGCAATCTAAAAACTGGACATTTTACCCGGTGCATTGAAACGATAATTTTTAGTTTTCTGATTATGTGGATCAGTGGGTCATCGGTGCTGCTGTTGATTTTGTTGATGGCCAACAACCATGTGGCGGATGTGCACAGTGCAGGTCTCAGAATTTGATAGGCATTTATATGTAATTTTTAGATATTAAATTGTTTTAAACAAAATATAATATAATTTTTGCAATCAATTCCCATTTTCAGCGATCAACAATTGCCCAATGCAAGTGGTGCGCCAAATCATTGGGCGCACCATTGAGGCTGTGGGCGTGGAGGACGCGGCCGCCACCCAAATGCAGGTTGGGCCGATTATTTATTTTTTTCACCAATTATTTGATGCCTTTTTCAGATAATTCGACGCATCATGGAGGACATTTATGGGGGCAACTGGGGCGTGCTGATCATCAAGGAGCCCGAGCTGATCTCCACCGCAGTCCACTGGACCTTTCCCGACCACAGGCAATTCACTCACCATTTTTGCGACATAATTTGGGGACCAATTGAGATGGGGACAAATGGTCCCATGGGCTCATAGGATAGCCCAAAATGGTGGCTATTTGTCCGAAAAGAGTCCATTCAAATTGGCTTCCAAATCCTTGAGTTATGATTTTTTGACTGAACTCAGGCCAAATGTGCCCAGTTGGGACCAGTTTTGGGCCCAAACTTTGGAGTGGTTTGGCCAAACGAGTCCAACTCTTTCATTGGCCAGATAGCCCCCGATATTGGCTATCCAATGACACTTTGTTCACCAATTAGCGTTGCTTCTTTTTTTGGATAAAAAATTCGGCACCGAAATGGTCCTGCGCCGATCGATCTTTCAAACAAAAAACACCATTTTGTTTTGTGCAGACACCGCGACGGCGCGGCCGCCTTCTGTCTGCACGTGGAGCGCGGCTGGCAGTACAATGTTTAATTTGGATTTTCGAAAATCTGGCCTGACTTCGATCTAGGTGTTCAAGACGGGCGACGTGGACACCGAAGACCGGGTCATAGTGGACCAAGTCATCGAGCACATCGCAAGGCAGCCAATCTTTTTATTTTATTCTTCACTAATTACGTAAAATTGAATTTAAAAATTAAAAAGTTTTGCCAGATTAATGTGAAAAATAATTTATTTTGAAATTTTGACTTTATTTTGAAATTTTGACCCTTCCAGTTTGAACGGAACTGCGCGTCGCATGAGCTCTGGAACGGGCGGCAAAAAGAGTGCGGGCAGCAGCAGCAGTGCAGCCCAATCGGTGGCCCCATTCAACGCAATGCTCATCGACCGAACCAAGTAGTGAACGGAAACTGAAGAGAACTATTTTTTTAAATATTACATTTAATTTCGCAAAAGTGAAAATAAAGTGTTTACTGGATTCACAATATAAAAAGTCTGTTTGGTTCAACAAATCAAGTCTAAAGTTCTCCTTGTTCCAGTTATCCAAGTTTGCGTTACACTTTAATTGTAAAGTTCTTCATTCATAAAAAGACTAAAAACGAATGAACAACTATGAATTGCGCTTAAGCCAAATGAGATTTTTTATTTCACGTAAACTTAGAAATAAGGCGTAATATAAATAATATAAAGTGATTGATAGGGATGAGTTTTTAAGGTTTTCGAGTTTCAATTACCTATTTTCACCTATTTTGGCGATTTCTAGACAAAAATTTCATCACAAAAATGCAATAAAACTTGCAAATTTAAAAATCTATTCTTTAAGTTTAAGTTTATTGAGCAAACCAAAAGGCACAAATAGTGCTCTTACAATGGCGGAATGTCATTGTAAATGAAATACATTGTGAAAAAAATCATTGTCCAATATCGTATGTCAATGAGAATAAGAAGCTTAAGCACCAACCCTGTAATCACTTTGAGCTGAAAACCTAAATAGGTATCTATTTTGGGATTTGGCTACCTAAAAATCCCATCCATAGTGCTAAACAGGAATTAAAGCAACGTCGCCCAAACTAATACATGCTGCTTCTGCCTCAAGAGGTCTTCAAAACGGTGGTTTCACTCGCCGCCCAGCAGCCACTTGTACATCACGTACGCGTCCACCAGTCCCAGGCGCGCGTGGTTGAACGCGCCGGGCAGCTGGCCCACAATGCGGAATCCGCACTTCTGCCAGAGGCGCACCGCCACCGCGTTGCTGCTCACCACCAGGTTGAACTGCATGGCGCTGTAGCCGAGCCGGACCGCCTCGCGCTGCGAGTGCTCGCACATGGCCGTCGCGACGCCCTTGCCCGCGGCCGACGCCCTGCAATTGTTGTGTTTGGGACTGATAATTGCTATGGATTAGTACAATAGATCTGGATTTAATTGATTGCCTAAATTAAATCAAAATCCAAAGACAACAGATACGAACAGGTATCTAGTTAAAATGAATGGATCTAGCGGATCACAAGGGGTTCTCAATCAGATCTGTCCACTGCAAATTTGATCTACGGATTCGACTTACTATTTAGATCGGCTATGATCTTATTGATCTCTTGTGCTGAATTTTTCTGATTTGCTTGATCGTGTTTAGCAGTATGTTTTCCTTTAATTCCAAATCTGATATGATCTAATACTTAATCCTATTGTTTAAGTCTGCTCAATTTTCTTGGACTGTCAACAAATTAAATCCGAGAAACTAAATACTTTATATTTCATGTTCGCAACTTCTGAAAGTGAGGAATGGCCAAGCTATGTTGATTATAAATCCATGCGGATTTCTGAGAGCCGTTAAAAGATATTTGAAATCCCAATTTGTGCCAGCTGGGAGCGTTCAATTCTGGTCAGAACCTGGCCAACCGTAGCCTCTGATTATCACCTCCTGTTGCTCCCCGATATGCTTGGTGTGGCATCAAAGTCGTAGTCGAGGTCATCGTAGTCGGACAGATAGGCCACAAATGTGCGTTCCTGAGACGCAATTCAAAATTCAAATATTGAAAATATATTCCAATTATGGCGCCAAATTCAAATGCCCATTTTGGGGCCAATTCCAAAGCTGATTTGACACCTAATAAATGCCATTTAGGCGCCAAATAAAATTCTAATTTTGGCGCCGAAATTTAAACTTTTTATTTAACTTTTCCAAGAACTCACTTTGGCCACCGTGTTGTCGCTTTTTCTGTGCTGCTTCGCCGTTATTTTGTAAAATCTTTCGTGGCACTTGTGCACGTCCACTTTCTGGTCGTCATTCTCGACAGTCTCAAACAATGGTTCAAATTCAAACAATGGTTGTGATTTCAGGAAATAAATAGTATTTTCGGAAATTGATACCTCACAAAAATGTTAATTTTGTTTTAAAAATTGAAATACACCCTTTTTCCGGGGATCCAATACCTACGCAATAATAAAAAATATACCTAATATTTTGGTGATTGTGAAAACCTGAAAAATTCAATTTCATTTGGCGATAGAAATAGAACTCCGTATTGGTTCGTTATTTATGACAAGCTTGATAGAAGTTGTTGGTCCAAAATTAGGAATTAATTGCACTTTTAAATTTAATTTCATTTTTTATGATAAATGTTCCAAGGATTTAAAGGCAATTGTCCATTAAACATATTTCCCTTTTTTGTGCATAATAACGCTTCTTCCCAGTTCTCCCATTTCTGACACAGCTCCCAACCTCAAAAGCCCAGAAAAGGCCGCTTCTGCACTTAAAGGGGAAGGCCGACAGCAGCTGCACTTTGTTTCCGTGTCCAAACGTGTTTCTGAGCATCCGCCAGCAGAGGGAATTGCTGGCGGAATAATTGGTCCCTCTGCAATCAGTTGCTCCCCCCATTCTGCTCAGCCACCAGTCTCCCACTAATGTACAGGAAAAGCCACAAATTTTCACACTTTTCCATCTTATTTTGCCTTCTACTGTTCACCCAATCAACTCAAACCATGCTCATAAGCTTGTAAGTCATAAAATAATAAATATTCAAAATCAAATATTTCAAATTTGTATAAATTTATAATGTAAAATCAATTTTAAATTTATTTATTTTTCAATTTTCCGAATTTTTTATATATTTTCATTTAATTTTTAATGCAATCTTTTTTTTTTAAATTGTGCACAAAATTTAATTTTTCAATGTCCAGTCCACCACCGAACTCGGCGCGTTTTCGCGGCTACGGATTCGAGGGATTTGGACACAACGGCGGTGCACCGATGTTGGTCTCAAAAATGCAAAAAATTCATTTAAAATTCAAAGTTTAAATTTTCAGAATTTTACACCAAGAATCTGTGCAAACACGTGAAGCGCCAAGATAAGATTTCTTGACCTGACGCCAAACAAATGTTGGACAATGAAAGAAAGTGAAACAAATCTTTATTCGATTAATTGAATCAATTTCCGTTGAGCATGTAATGTTTTTCGAAATACTTATGGATTATGGACACTCACTTGGACAATGGTGAAAAGTGTACAAATACAAATTGTTCACTTTTTGTAGGCATTCAAAATTTGTAGATTGCCGGACATTGTTATGTGATCAAACTCACTCCACTTTGGCTTTGGTCTCTTTGGGAAGTTCCTAAAATGGATTTGCGCAATTTTTGCATTCAAAAGCTTTCATTAGGTCTTTTTATATCTATTGATGATAGTCCATCCCCCGTGTCTAATTTTTGGTCTGCGCCGAAATAGTCCGGACACCGTTTGGCCCATTGCCCACTTGTTGTTGGAAGTCCTCGCCTGCCGCCCACTCCTTGGCCAGTTGCATCATTTCGCCCACATAGTCCGCGTCCAAATCTTCCTCATTTTGTGTGGCCGCACTCAGCGAATCCACCAGTTGGGCAAACTGAAATTTGGAAGTGGAACGTATAAATGTGAAGTATGTGCAAATGAATTTTGTTCAAAATTGAAAATGCGAAAATGGCAAATGAACTAAAATTGATTTGTTCAATTCTTTCATAAAAATTATATTTTTAAAGTACACATTTTGCCCAAAATGCGGCCCACCGATTCCTTTGCTGCCCCGAATGTGTCCACAAAGCCCTCCTTGGTGCGTTCATAAATGCCCTTTTGGTGCAGTTGTGTGGCAATTTGATCAGTCATTTTCCCTGAAACATTAAAGGCAAAAATAAATAGAAATTGAAATACTATGAAAAATGAAACAAAAAGTGACGAATAAATTTAGTCCAAATTTCAAATTAAAAATCATCAAAATTTGGAAGAAATATTATTTCATTTTCACCCTTTAAAATGGAGTCACAAAACAGCTGATTCAAAGTTCAAACAAAAGGAATTGATTTTTGGTTCTTGTTGGTATATTTTCGCAATGAACGGGCCAACTGGCGCTGCCTGCCCCTTTTGTTGTTTGTTTTCGCCGCATTGCCTTGTGTCCTCCCTGCCCTCTTCTTGTTTATTGTTGCGCCTAACTAGCTCTCGAAGACTCGCGGAAAAATAAAAATGAGTAATCAAACACCACTCGCGTGTTCCGTCAGCTGCCCGTTCGGTCAACAACAGCCCTCCTCCCCCTTCAGGCGGGCTCTCTGTCCAAACAGCGCCAGCAAAAAGGGAATATATTGTCCTCAAATTCGATTTTTCAGAAAGAAACGGACAGAGGTTGATTGAGCCTGCCTTGGCTTAGGCTAACTTACCTGGCTACACGTTAATGCAAGAATTTACACAAAAAATAGAGTTAAAGTTTAAAACTGAAAATTGCTATCGATCACGGCACTTCCATCTTCTTTTACCTTTCCAACCTCACATGTAGTGCCTCAATTGCCTCTGTTGTGCAGCTGCTCATCGACCACCGTTTCCAGTCGGACTCCGGACAGCACATTTGCATAGAATTGGCCGTAGACTGCTTAGAGCTCGTCCTCAATGTGGACCATTTTTGACAGGCGTCGCAAAAACCACCAGCGATCACCTGCAAAACGAAGAATAAAGTGTCCGGATAAAATAAACATATGTATGTATCACCTTTCCTACTGACCCATTTTTATCATTTTTCCTACTGGCATATAACTTTGTCCGCCTCCACTTTATCTGTCAAATGTCATATGCTGCTGGACTTGTCGTGGGCGGGCGTGGTATTGATCATATAGAGGCGACTAATTTTGGTGCCATTTGGAACAAGTCATTAATTTTTTGGACCATTGTCAATCCTCAAATCAAATTTAAAGGCTTTTAGGCGCAAATGTCGAGTAACTCCTAAGTGAATGCTTACATGGCGCCCGCTGTTGCTCAGTTTGGTACGCAAATGCGTCCAGCTCACACTTTTGGTGGGCTTCTGATTGGCCAAAAAGCTGGTACGCCGCAATGTTGTAGAGGTAGGCAAGAAACAACTCATTGCGCACTGCCTCGTCGATGAATGGAATGTCGAAGGGCAAGTCGTGGTAGGTGAGACGCAACTGCTCGTTCTCCACCTCCAACGCGTGGCGCCGCAACTTCCAGTTGCCATGGGTCAGAACTGCGTTGAACAGTGGTGGGCCATTCTTGTCTGAAAAAAATTCAATTTTTTAAAATAAATAACAGTGAACCGGTTTAAAAAACGAACACAAATGATCCAAGAATCCGGTATTTAAACATGTTTTGTTGTTTGGACTTTGTCTTAAACATTTTCGACCGAACATTTTGTTCTTCCAAACATGTACATTTGAACTTCTAAATCTCCCAAACATTTGCCAAATATTGAGTCAAAATAGTGTTCATTTGAGCACCCTTCATCCAAACATTTGGTCCAAACATTGTTCATTTGAAAATCCAAACATAGGGTCCAAACATTGTTCATCCAAACAAACCAAACATTGGATCCAAATGTTCATCTGAACATTCAAACATTGAGTCCAAACATTGTAATCCAAACATGTTCATCCGAACAAACCAAACATTGGTTCCAAACATAGTTCATCCAAACAAACCAAACATTGGTTCCAAACATTGTTCATCCAAACAAACCAAACTTTGGTTCCAAACATAGTTCATCCAAACAAACCAAACATTGGTTCCAAACATTGTCATCCAAACATGTTCATCCGAACATTGGATCCAAATGTTCATCTGAACATTCAAACATTGAGTCCAAACATTGTTCATTTGAAAATCCAAATATAGGGTCCAAACATATCTGAACATCCAAATCTCCCACCAAACATTGAGTCAAAATATTGTTCATTTGAACACCCTTTATCCAAACATTGGGTCCAAACATCGTTCATCTGAACATCCAAATCTCCACATTTGAAAACACCTTAAAACATAATGTTTGTTGGGAAAAATTCAAAACAAGATTTTCATCCGAACATGTTCAAAACTTTTTCCAAACATTTCTAGCCAAGTTTTGTTGTTTGGACTCTTTGTAAAACAAGATGTTCATCTGATCTTTGGTCAAAGATTACAAAGTACCTTTGGTTGCGTGTTTCAGGTTAGCGTTGCCGTGTTTCTCAATTGCTTCGCCCACTGCTCCGTGTTCAATTTGCCACAAATGGGCATTCAAAGTGTGCTCATGCTCCGTGTTCACGTACACTGCGTGCACTGCTCGCTTGATTTGGGTGTTCTCCTCGCCCAGAATCGCCATCCAAAAGTGCCGAATCAGCGCCACCAGCACTGTGCGCACTTTTGTCACATTCAAATTGACCGCGTGCTGACAGGCCTGGAATTTGTGTACAAAATAATTGAACAATAACTACTCAAAAATAAATATTTAACATTTGCAAGCCACATTTTCGTTTCAAATTCCTCTTTTATTATTATTACAAAAAATGGCCGTTTGGAGTCGAAGGCGGCTATGAGCTTTTTGGTGGGCACCGAGTTGAAGCAGCCGGGCAGACGAACAGCGCCCAGCCCTCCCGCAAACAGTTGGCGCAGTTCTGCCTCTTTGTGCACCGTCCACTGCTCCACGCGTTTGCCTGAACCGTCAGCCGTGTTAATTGGAAAGGCTGAATTTGTGGAAAAACCCGGGGATTTTTGCCCAATTTTTTAAAGTCACAAATTTTTAAAGTCACAAAATCGAAATTTTCAAAAATAGCGATTTTCTAGTATTGGACTTATAGTCTAAAAGGAAAAAGTCCTAGTAGTTGCCTTGGTCGGCCCGCACACGGAAGCACTCCTCGCACAGTTCGCTCTCCGCAGAACTCTGGTCCTCTTCATCAGCATCGACGACCTTGACATTTTGCTTCCAAACCCGTTTGATGCTGAAAGTGAAATGATTTGTCCCCTAAATTCAGAACGCTTACTTTTTGGCGCCCCTGCCAGTGATGATGTTGCAATACTCCACGCTGATGAACATGATGTGGTCGGCCATGAAATGGCGCTCCTCCACACTCAAATGGTAATTATCTGAAATAAAAAGCATTTAAAATTGGAATTTAATTATTGTTAAAATTGGATAGAAATATTTTTAATTATAATTTCCAGTTAATTTTTTAAATATAGAATATTTTTAAATAATTTCAAATTGATCTTCAAAAATCCAAAAAACCAAACCTTGTGCTTGCAGAGAAATGTTAACGAAACATAAAATAAGCGAAATTGATATGGCCTCAATGAGAAACATTGCAATTTGAGCAAATATCTATTTGAAGCAGAAATTAAAAATTTAAAAATGAAAACTTGAAAAGCTTTTTTATTTTCACGAAAAATTATTACTATTTTTTATTTCTGATTGCTGCTGAATATTTTTTGGATTGCTATTTCTTCCATTCGATTTGCTAAAATCGCTATATCCAGCATCTTCGCGTCAAGCCATTGGCTTTTTCCAATCAATCCTTCCACAGCATCCAATGCAGAGAGGAGCTGTTGAGGCAAACAATAAAAAAACGCTTACGGGTGCATTTCTTTTAAATAAATCACTGATTTTTCTATTTTCAGTAATTTGACTCGCCTTAATAAAATCCATTTATGCAGTGAATGAAAATAGAAATGGATGCCGTTTGTAGCTGGTGGGCTTAATTGAAGACAAAAATAAATATTGTTTGAACACCGCTTTTCATTTTTACACAAATATTAAATTTCTGGAATGGGCGTTTTATTATTGTGCCAATCCTTCATCTCCTCTCCCAGCACTCGGCCAGCATGCGAAAGTGATGGTCTTGTTCATTGCTGGGCGCGGCAATCAGCGTTTGGCCGTGAATATTCTTTGCCTGCAATAATTGTGAACACCTTTTTAAGAATCCACTCATTCAACAATTATGTTTAAGCCGGTTCATTTAAACCGTTGATCTTTATCTTAATCCATTTGTAAATATTTTATCTGTTCAAATTTTTAAAACCGTTTGCACCTGATTTTCATTGCCGTACTCTTTTAGCTCCAAATTGGCGCTTGTAGATACACGCGCAGCTGCGGCCCCACATGGTTTTGCCGCCAGCCAAAGCACAGCCTTGCGCCGCGTTGCCGGGTGATTGCTGCAATAATGAAAGAATAAAAATGGTAATACTTAATAAGAAACAGGCGACATATGGATAAATAACACCTTTATAAATATAATTAATTATTGTGTTTGTTGTACCAAATCACGGTGAGTTCGATTAGCATGTTGATTGCTGCAGCAATTGTGCATTGTAGGCCGAAGCAGAGTGGCATCATGTAATTTGGGCCCATCACTTGGAAGTAGATGAGAAAGTTTGGCGCTTTGGTCACGCAAAAGTTGGCGAATTGCAACACGAAGGTGGGCCTCAACTGGCGTGCAGTGCGAATATTCTCGGAAAGCTAAAACCCATAAATTTTAAATATTTTTGTATTATTAATAATTATAATTAGGGCACCTGAAATCGTTCATTCAGCGTCAACAAATGTGTCGGATTTTGATAAAGTTGCAAGTTGAAATTGTAAATTATGATAATAATCTGAATAAATGTTTTTTAAAGTTCAAATTTCGAAATATTGTTTCAAAAATTGACCAAAATTTCGACCAATCCGACGCAGAAACCGATGCAGAAACACACAATCGATGCAATTTCTACGTTTCCAGCGGAACCATTCTGCGAAATAACGATCCACACACAAAGGGAGAGCTAATAAAGTAATTGAATGAAAACTAGGTAAAATAATGAAGTTTAAAAATAAAATATTTGAAATTTTTTAATTTTTGCAAAAAATTAAATTTAATTGAAAAATCATAATTTTAGGAATAAGAAAATTGATTTTCTTGTCAGACTGAATTTGTATGAATTTTTCAATTTTTCTGTTCTCTCCTTTTACCATTGCCGAAATCCATGCTGCATTCATTTTTGGCATTTTGCACTGTTCATAGGTGCGGAATTTGAGTGTGGCCAGTGCACGCTCGGCCAGCTCCACGTGCACGACGAAGTTGCGGAAAGTGTTGGAGAAGAGGCCCAGCATCTGGCTGAATGCCAGTCCACTTGCCCAGAACGTGCTGCTCCCATCGTTGGCCATTCTGCAGAGCACGAACGTCAGACGAGCCAGCTCAGACTGAAACACAAATTGGGGGTAACGCTGATTTTAATTTTAATTCTGCATTAAATGGGATGAAATGTCATTTTTTGGCTCAAGATCGGGTATCCAACGGAGAGTTGGGTGATTCTCACGACCGGGTATGACACATTGATTCGTTAAATTAATATTTACCCGTGACACTTGTTTTTCATTTAATTTACCACAAAAATAGCGATGCTTTGGCCGACCAGAATGCACTTGAGGTTGGCGTGGAGCAGCGCAGTGTTGGCCATCAGCGCCATGTTGAATGCGGAGAGGCACATGGCCATTGGGTGCAAAACCAACTCAAGGCAGGAAATGCCCGAAACCACAGAAGCGACGGTTGCATTGGCCATTTTGAATTTTTTTGATTGCCAAAAATTAATAAAAATAAATTTTACCGTTAAATTGGGACAAATTAAATGAAAGTAAATTCTTAAATATTTAAACATGGAGACTGACGGGCTGGAGAATGGGAACCTGGAAACTGAGAAGGCTGAGAAGTGAGAACTGAGAATATAAAGAAATATGGGGGAATGGTGTTGCACTTCGCCGCTCCACTCAAAACCCCTCCATCACAGTCGCGCGTCCAATCCAAGTGCCGAAGGGAATTGAAAATACAAAATGGCAAAAATGCCCACGCAAGCCAACCAAGTCACATTTTCAAAATGTCAGAATCAGAACACAAGTCTTGAGCGTGGTTCCTTCTCTCTTGCCAATGAACATTTGTCGTTTGCCATTTCCAAATTCCAATTAATGGGAATTGGCGCCCGCCCCTCCCAGGCTTGTGTTGTACTCTTGTGCGCAATTGGTTTCAATTTTTACGCTTCTCTTCGAACATTTTCGATCATTTTTATTTTTTACATCGCATTTTGGAGAAATTGGAACGACTTACCTAACCGGAAAAGGTTAATTCCGTACCAAATTAGTTGAAAAACGTACCAAATATATATTGTCCCCCTTCTATTCCCTTGTATTCCCTTCT
>VAHH01000906.1:0-17899 GCA_013357305.1 Radopholus similis | reverse complement strand
TTACCGCATATTTACCGATTTTGAGGTTTTTTACCGGTAAATTTACCGAATCATTTTTTACCGGTAAATTATACAACCCTAGAAAAATCTCTCCACCCCAGCAGAATTTCAATGCAAATAAAAAATATACTTTGTATAAGTAATAGCGTAATAGGTGGTGGTACATTGGTAAAAGTAAAAGTACAAATTTGAGATCATGCTCGATTGTTTCTGCTATTGATGGGTGATATCTGATACATACATATCATCCTTCTTTATTTAGCTGGCGACTCGGAGTGGAGTTCGGGGATGAAGTTGAATGCGGTGCCGATAGAGGGGCATGAGACGAGCGAGTGCTAGAAGAGCGACGAAGGGTCAAACTTGTAAAGAGCGGTGTGCAACTGAAATTTATAATTTTCACGATTAGGTCTGCTCACGTCCTAACACCCTGACTCACTGCAAAAGCATGTCCTTCAGCTGTATGTGTTCGTAGTTCTGAATGCCTTCTTGGAATTTTTCTATCCAAATCTCCTGAATCGTTTTTCTTTTTTGAATTTCGTTTCGCTTGCCTTTTCCCGTTTGTTCAACGCCTGCAGGGTGCAAACATTTGTCACCTGACAGTAGCGCGTCAAATGGATGATCACAAATGCGTTTTTGAGAATCACTACAATTGTACGGGGAAATTTGGGTTTTCCCACAAAAATAAGTAATACTATTTTGCTGCGCGGCAACGTCGGATTCAGCGTCGCAAAAGACACAGGAATCCAGAGGTACGGGCTGTCGATGCACAATGTAGAATTCCTTGTTGTTGAGATGCGAAGAGTTCTTCTGAATATTCGCCAAACAGCACTTGGTCTTACTCGAATAAACGAGTACGCGCACACACCTTTGATTTCATGGCTACTTTCTTAATTTTTGTCACCATAAACATGTCGTTGAACAGGAAGCAATAGCAGTCCCACGAGCGACCGTTTTCTAATTATAAACATTCGTTTGCGTTAGACTTCGAATAGCAAACCAATGTATTCCAATGGCCCTTCGTGGAGCAACTTTCTCCGCGGATGTGCCAGCAAGTTCTCGCAGAATTGGCGCGACAAAGCACTTTTCATGAACTGAAAGGGAACAGCATCCGCCCCTAGCCAGATGTAGCAATGTCATGACTCACGTCAGGAATGAGTGTCCTTGGCTCCAGCTCCCCCACCGGCGGCCACACCAACTGTCGCTGCAGCTGCTGGAGTCGTTCGAAGTTGTGCAGCCACTGCACGCTGTCGTCGATTGAACCTAAGCAGTTGCTTGTGGATTGGATTTCATTTTCTACGGGCTTACGGAGACTCTCGTTCATCTGTTCCAGCACTCGCTCAATGGCCTCGCGCTCTTCCGCGGGGTCTGTAAAGCGCAGAATCTCCCGCAACAGAATGGGCAGTCTCGTTATCCGCTGCAGCGGGGAAATCAGCAAATCCTCCATCTGCAGACGCCCACATCGGGAGTCATTCATGCACAACTGCAATTTGTAAAATATACCGGGGTAATCACGCCCCTATCTATGTACCCCTTCGAACTCCACGAATCGCTCCTCCCTCTGGCGAACTGTGCCCAAATACTCGATGGATGCCTGGCATCGCCAGTCAAATGTGGCCTTTCTTTTCCCTTGTTCCCACTTTGTAATTGATGCAGTAGGCTTTGTAGGCGGAGATGGGCGACTGTGCCCTGTAGAATTTCTGGAACAGCTGCACAATCAGGTCAGTGCAGGCGAACGGGGCGCCGGTGCTTTTGACTGGGTCCAACAGCGACAGAAAGGTACGGCAGAAGCGACGGCTGATCTGCAGAGGGCACGTTTTAGCAGAGTGGGACGGAGTTGAGTGTCACACCCGGCACAGCTGGTCCAGGTTGCCGAACAGCAGCTCGGGCTCAACCCCGAGCAGACAGCCCTCCACCTGGCACTTCTTCAGCGGCTCCTTGTACACATTTCTGCAACGACAATATCCGACCAAGTCCGTCTTGCGCCAACCTGAGCACGAGCAGTTGACGCGTCAGGAACACCAGTTCGCTGTGCAGCAGTTCCCACACAGCGCGAAGTCGACGCCGCTCTCGCTCGGTCAGCAGCTCCACCTGGGCAGTGTCCAGGGCAAACAGCTCTTGCCATTGCAGGGGCTGAATTCCAACTCTCTCTCTCTCCATTTGGTGCCCTCTGCCAGACCGCCATCTGTGCCAGCTGCTCGTCCTCCTCGTTGTCCTCCCCGTCCGCGCCCACTTGTCCCTCCCCGCTCTCCCCAGTCCCCTTGCCCTTGTCGCTGCCGAGCGCAGCATGCACCCGTCTGCTCAACTCGCGGCTCTTCGCCCGATGGGACCACTCGTACTGAATTCGGGGAGTAAATATTTTATATTTTATGGCAGGGACTGATTGGCCCGACTAGTCTGCGCAAGATCCACGGCGACCGGTTCTTGCCCCGGTGCTCCCCCGTTTCGGCGCCAGCAGTGCCATTCTCCGTGTACAGCAGATGGCTGGCCAGGCTGGCGCGTTGCAAATCTGAAGTCTCCGACAAATTCGGGATGCACTTCCTTTTGCGCACCCGCGAGCAAGCCTCCACCGGGAGAGATGGCGCGGTTGAAGCGCTGAGACGCGTCACTGCTCACCTGCAGGTGCGGCACTATGAACACTGTGTCCTCGGTGCCACTGCTGCAACTGCCCCCGTTGTTCTCGCGGTCGCTGGCAAATGAGGGGTGGATTCATTTCCGTTCCCTATCCTCAGTCCTTACGATTCTGGCGCGGGCACAATGGCGTCTCGGCGGTGCAGCTGTTCCCTGTTCGGCTCGCTCTCTGACGACACGTGTTCCTGGGCCAGCAGCGAGTGGTGGAAAAGGGCCAATTGCGGCTCCACTGGGGAAGCACAAAATGAAGGACAGGAGAGCGGCAGAGCGGTCATTTGGGGAGAACTGGTCTGCAATGGGGAAACCAAAAGAGTACGTTGGCATATTGAGAGCAAAATCGATGGCGGATTGGAGGAACGAAAGCGGAAGGTGGGAACGACAAGGGATGCATCAGAAGGCCAAGGAGTGCTGCTCTGCTCCTGTCCACCCACCCCTCGTGGCCTTGGCGCAATTTCTCAGATCATTTCACAATTGGTCGAAAATGCGCCCTTTTGGCCTGGATTCATTGGCCATTCTCGCTGTTTTGACGCCGCAGTCGCGGCAAGCAATTGGCCGCCATTTCTGGGAGTTTCGCGTGAGAAGTGTCCATTTGGCCCGCCGCACAATCTGCGCCGATCCAAATCCATCCATCCCGTGCCTCGGCCGCCCAACAGCCCAACCAACACCCATCCATCCGCATTCCCTTTCCATTTTCATGTCTCCCCTGTTGACGCAATTTGGACGAGCGAAATTGGATACATTGGGGATGCGAGGGACGGGACGGGATTATTTGGGGAGCCGAAAGAACGCGAAACGGCGGATAAAACACAAAAAGATGGCCTTGGCATTTCCGAGGCGGACGCAGAATATGCGGCGGGACGGACAAACAGGCGTCGGCGGAGATGTCCGATCTTTCGGGGGGAGAACTCTGCGCTGGTGTGGACACTCTCGCCCTCCTAACGGCGAGGGTACACATGTACAAATGCTAAACTAATTGTGGCGTGGCGCGGAGTCATCTGCCGCTGGGCAGAATATGGGAAGGGGCAATTAGCGAGTGCCGCACGCCAGTCCCCAGGTCCCCACCTCTTCCCTAGTCGCCCCTTTTGCCTGCCACACACAGATTAATGGGCACTCCTGGGCAAAGAGGGCTGTTTGTTCCCCTGTGGCCGTGGCCAACTCCAATTCCATTTGGAAATTTGGCGCCTAAAAATTGGGGCGGAAAATGCAATTTTGGCGCCGCAAGGATATGGAACTGACACATTTCGGCGCCGAAATTAATTTGGTGGATTCCCCAAACGACACAAATCGAACGGGAGGAACATAATTGGAAGATAAAAATGCGCAAAATGGTTTGGCATTTGGCATCGGCAGTATGCGTATTTGTGCCCAAAAAGAGGCGGAACGGGAAATGTCTCCTATCGGCCTGAGCACGTTAAATTTTGTCGGGACAAAGAGTTTGTGTGGTTCTAAGAGGGGGTGGGTGGGTGGGGAGAGCAAAGAGCGTCTGTGCAAGTGTCCGATATCCGGAAGGGCAAACAGCGGCCACGGGGACGACTTGCGGTTGCGAGTTCACTCGATTCAGACACACCTTTCTCCCCGGCGGCGGATTATTGGCCCCCTGGGGGCAATCAGCGAGGACCGATGACTGATGGTTCTGCCGGCTGAGGGGTGGAGCGACAGACGCCGCACATCACGAGCGAGCGGCGACAGAATTTCCCGGTTCCCTCTTCTCCAAATCACGCCAAATGCAACAGGCAGGGAACAACCGACGACACTGGTTTGTCCAAACGACGGCGGTGGGTCCCTCCTCTCCCTCGTGAGAGGATTCGCTCAGTTGCCGACGGCAAAGGGAATGCAAATTAGGTGTGCGGCTTCTTCCTCTTTTTTTTGCGCAGAAAAGCGGCAAAATAAGAAAATATTGATGTGTGGACGAATAGCGAATGAATAGGTAGGCGGGTGGGTGGGTGAGTATCAGCTGGTGTGCCTTGCTCCGCTCAGATCCTGCCCGGCACCAAAGTGGTCGACCCGCTCAGGGCCACGAGCACCGACTCTGCGGAGTGGGGACTGAGCACAGAAGAGTGTGGAGTGTGCCTACCGTTGGGCAGCAGTGCGTGCAGGGTTCTGGGCAGCTCCTCGAAGTACTTGTGCAGCATGGCCCCCTCAGCGGAGAGGCGGTCCCGCGGGTTCAGCTGAGGCTCAGGGCCTTGCCATTCCCAGTCCCTCCGCCCACCTGCAGCAGGTGCGAGAGCAGTTTGCGTCCCTCCGTCCCCAGCTGCGCGTCCAGCTGTGCGTCCACCTGGGCCCAGTCCAGCTCCTCGTAGTCTGCGAACAGGAACTGGCCCCACTTGGGCAGCTGGCGGGCCTAAGGACGGGATTCGGAATCTCCCCCGGCTCTGAGTCTTTGGGCCACCTCTGGCCAGTTTCTGTCGTGGGGCACTCCCCTGACCGAAAAGATGCGTTCCCTGCAAGGCAGTTGGGTTCTTCAGTCCCTCGGTGGACCCACAGCTGGTCCTCCACGTCGCTTGCCCCCGGGAACAGTGCCGTCCCTGAGCACATCTCCGCGAAAATGCACCCAACGCCCCACATGTCCAGCGAGGTGGAGTACGCGGTGGAGCCGAGCAGCACATCCGGGGGGCGGTACCTGCGCGGTGAATGCGCCAGATTCCCGCACTCAGACCCACCATAGTGTGACCACGTCGTGCGAAAAGGTGCGGCAAGGCACGGACTTGGCTCGCGCCAGCCCGAAGTCGGCCTTTTAAGGGGCAGTGAAAACGGGAGTTCAGGCACCCACCAGTTTCAGCTCCCCAGTGTTGTTGACCAGCAGGTTCTGGGGCTTCAGGTCCCTTCACATGCAATTAAAATTGGATGCTCGGTTTGCCATTTCCGTTGCCTGTGCAGTATCTTGCGCTCGTGGCAGAAGGCCAGACCGCGGAGCAACTGGAACAGGAACAGTTTGGTCCGGAACGCGTCCAGCCCGTGCGGATGGTGCTCCATGAACTTGGCCAGGTCCGTGCGCATGTACTCGAACACCAGGACCAGCGAGCGGGGCTGCTCATGCTGGATGACGATTTGGTGCAGGCGCACGATGTTCGCGTGGCGCAGAGCGCGCAACAGAGAAACTGCAAAACAAAAACGGGCGACAGGTGCAGGTTGTGTCCGGTGCGGCACCCACTTTCCCTGATGGCCGTGAAGGGGAGTCCCTCCTGCTCCTGCAGCCGGATCTCCTTCAGCGCCACGATGGACCCGTCCAGCCGGTTCTCGCTCTTCCACACCGTCTGCAGCCCGAGCAGTGGGAACTGTGTGTACATGACATGTCCCTGTTCCCGTCCCACCGCGTAGCTGCCCTCGCCCAGTTTCTCCAAACGGCGGAACATCTCCAGTCCTCCGCCTGTGCGAGGCGAGGCAGATGACGAAGGGGGCGTGGAAGCGGGAGAGGCACACGAACCGACCGCCTTCTGTTGGGGGGTCCGGAACACTGGAATTGACAGCCAACCCTCGCTGGATTTTGAATGAGATCTGCCTTGTGGAGCGCCGAAAAAAGTGTCCTCGTGTCCGGCGAGAGAAGTCTTCTGCCCGAGGCCACTCCCCAGCTTGGAGCCCTCCAACAACAGCACTTCGACCAGGGGACGCGAGGACAGAGTGTGCATCCTGCAAAGGAGGGTGGATTTCTGCCCTCCTCGGACCCACTCACGTGGCCGAGATGCGCATCTGCTGGTTGGCGCCCACAGAACGCGACCGTTTTTCCGCGGTGCTGCGTTCCTCCGTCTTGCGCCATCGCGCATTCAGCAACGCGGCCACCAATCTGGAGGCAGCTCAACAATCCATTGCAATTGCGACTGGTCCTGCTGACCTGTTCGCAGATGACCGCTTCCTAGCCGCCTTTTCGGTGGTGGCGCTGCGTTGCCGCCCCCTCTCCCCGTCCTCCCCATCCACCGTGAAAGAGGCAGGGTTGAAGTGGCCAGATGTGGTCGTTTCAAGTTGCGGGACGGTAGCTGAAAAGGGATCAGTCGGCTGCAAACTGTGGCCCTTTTCTTTGGTTTCTTGCCAGTTGGGGCGGGGCCCGGCGGAGAATGGTGCTGCTGCTTCTTGGAGCTGCCCAGCAATTGGCTGGCCAGTTTACTGCTCCAGGAAGCGCTCATCGGCAGTGCCACTGACTCGCGGCGGGACCCGTCCTCGGCTGTCCCGCTGTTGCCCGGCTTTTCGCGTGGGGGCGAAAAGAATGCGGAGAACGCGGATTCGGTGCGCTTGGCGCCCAAAGGCCGTTTAGGTGGGGAAATCAGGTAGTGCTGGTTGGGGAACAGCGAGTGCGGATGCGCAAGGTTCTGGGTTGAACCTCCTGCAAATGGGCATTGGACTGACGCCTGTCGCGTTTGTCTATCTACCTTTCACGGTGTGCCGTCCCTTTTCGGGGGCCGATGGCCTCCGCTGTCTGGCGTCCGTTTGGCTGGACTGGTCCTCTTCGTCCACGAACGGCACAGCCACAGTCCACGAAGCACCGGCCAGCCACCACCTGCAACAAAACAATCCTGGCAATCAATGCTTTCCGGGGACCTTTTTTTCTGCGCTTCCGCGCACTCGTTCGTGGAGGAGGAGGCGCCTGACGAGGAGGCATCTGAGCGGCTGGAGGGCTGGCCGAACGGTGGAACTGCTGTGGGACCAGGAGAGTGTTCCCCATTTCGGAAAATGTGCGAACCATTCAAGTCTGCTCCCTTCTCCCGCTTCGCCTTGTTGCGTCCGCGTAGTGTGGGAAAGAAGGAGATGCCGGCTCCTGACTTTCTCCTGCGAAACGCCGCTCGGTTCCCGCATTGTGAGCCAATTCCGGAACTGACCTGGACGGGCTGCAGCTGGAGTAGCCGCTCTCGCGCTCATCCGTCTGCTGCTGTCTTGCGGAGAACAGCAACCGCTTCCCGCCCTTGCTGGGGTCGGCACAGTTCAGACACCCCTGCTGCGCAGCTACTCCGCCCAAACGCCAGTGCAAGTTCTCTGTGCTCTTGGACGGTCGCACCAGGCAGTTGGGCTGGCTCAGTGCGGACAGCGAATGCGAGGGGCGCAAGTTGTCGCCTCCTGCCCCGCCCGGCTCCGCCACACTCCTTCGCTTCCCACCGGCGTCCACTCCGTCGGCCAGCCAAGTGCCTATGTGGCGGAGAAAACCAAATGGATTGGGCTATCGGATGCCCGCACTCACTCAATTGCGCGGTCAGTTTGCTCCAGACGGCCGTCATTCGAATCTGAGGAATGTTAGGGATGGCTGCAAAGGAACAGGCTACGGGACTGGATGAAGGTATAATGTTGAGTAAACAAAAGTTGCATTTGGGACGGACAAACACGAAAACAATTGGCGCCGCAAAAAAAAGGCGAGGCAGCGACACTCGGCGAGTGACATTTGCAATTTTCCGGAAAAAAGTGAGGGAGACGCCAGAAAAAGATCAATGCTCGTTCGGCCGCCGACTGATTCTTCGCCCACTCACTGAACTCTTCAAAAAATGATTGATGGGCTCGCCGGAAATAAAACGATGATCTGCGGCGTAACCAATTTTTGCTTTTGGAGTAAAAACTTGTTGTTTCCCTATTCAGTGATCACTTCGCTGCTGATCCGGAAAATGGCAAATTGGCTGGCTGCAAAAATAAAAATAAGGTGGGAGGGGGAACTACCTAGGCAGGTGGGTGCTGGGCGGACAATAATCCATCTTTCCAAATGAGAGGAAGATATCGGGTGTCGGCAGGCAAAAGTTTTGGCTTGGCTGTGGGGCTGCTGTTCCATTTGTGGGTCTGGTGGAGTGGCCAGTGCCCCTACTTTTCACTTTCCGAAGTTTGCTCTTGTTTCCGCAGTCCAAAACATTCGGCCTGAAATTGGTTTCGGCCTTTTGGGCGCCAACGACCAATTGGTCGCCATTGTCTCCACTTTCCTTCTCTGTTGCTGGTCAAATAAATGATGAATGCCGCGTAATTGACCAAAAAGGGGCAGCAGAAAAGGGAAGGGCCATTCGGTTGCGCTTCAGCACAAGCTGCAATTCGAATGCGGAAATGTTTGGTTAGGCTGTGAAAAATGATGTTCGTAGTAAACACATTGGACAGCGGGAGCACCCAACTCCCTCCCCACTGCCTCTGCCCGCCAGCCATTCATCCATCCACATCCAGTGTGATGGCCGGAAGGGCGAATTGATCAGAGCGCCAGCAGCACACCCGTCGGCTGGCCCGACCAAGGCGGCGGCGAGGGGACAGCGATATTGGCTGAACCGATGACTGACGATGGTTGGTCGGGGATTGGGTGCTGCCTGCTCCGATCTGGGTGGAGGATTGTGCCGCGGAACGGAAACAGCTGTTCCCTTCGTCGTAATTCACCGCCGCAGCGACAGAATGGGCCCGCGGCAGTGAGCAAATGCGCCCCTTTGGCCCCGCAAACGGCATCCCAATTCGGGTCTCATTCAGTGCCCATCTCCCTCACTTCCCCCAACAACATTCCCCCATCTGCAGAGCGCGTTTTAGCGACGCAACCAATTCCCAGTTGGGAGATTGGGGAATGGTGTTGGGCACAGGAAATGAAGAAATGAATTTGGCCGGTGATGATGCGCCCTCGAAACGGAATGGGCAGAATTGGTGGAAATGGCTCGGGAATTCCCGAAAATCAGACGAGAATGAACTGAATCGGAAGAACACGCCCATACGCGTGATGGGGAATTACGTGGTCATTCCGTCCATTCATTCGTCGCTTGGTCAATCGCACTTCACGAGGGGAAGTGGGCGACGGATTGTAAATTGGCGCAAGAGGGAGGGCGTCGAATTGCGAGTAGGGGACAATGGAAAAGATGAACAATCCCAAAGCCATTTTTGTTGACGGTCTCTGCTCTTGTTTTCTCCAAGTATTTGGAGAAAAACAAGGAAACGCGGCAAAAGAGTGGCATTACGGAATGGGCATAAGGGCCAGCCGACGGGGAGTGGGCCATCAAGGGCTGGAGGGAGAGGCTGTGCCCGAGATGGGAGCGTATGAATGGGGCCCATGGATATGGCCCTCTCCGTCGCTGCCTCAAATGGAGGGGCCAGAGTGGGAACAAGGCCAACGACAAGAAGCGGGCAGTCGGCGGACGGAATTTGGCAGTCGCTGCGCCTCCCGGGTCTCGTGCCTCTCTTTTTTGCGGTACCCCCACTTCATCATCTATTCATTCGCTTCCCCACTGCTGCAGCAGGACAGGACGGCGCCAGAACCCTGAAAACATCGCTGAGGAATAAAAGTCGGATTTGGAAGGTCCAACAATCCCAGCCATCCATCATTAGATCATTATTACGCATTTATCATTCGCTCAATTGGCCCTAACGCTGCAAATACCAATTTATCGGGCATTATTGGAAAATATGCATAATGCGAGACAATCATGCCCAAAAGGGAATGCGGAAGATGAAGCGAAATATAAAATTGAACGCATTCCACGTCAATTTGCATTATGCATGTCAATGAGTGCTGAGGAAAGAAGATTGGGGTGAATGCCTCAAAATATTGCCTAGAGAATTTCAATTTGGATGGAATGCTCCAATTTGGGTGTGAAAATAAAAGAATAATTGAGGATCTCGGAGTAACGACACAATTGGGTGTCCTAAATTTCGCCTAATATTGTATTTCGAATAAATTTTAATTATCGCTGGAAATGACTAATAATTTGCACGAGCACAACCACAAAACGAGGAAAGGATGTGTTGAAGGTGTCTCCACATTTGCGCCGGAAGACTGATTCCTTTAATTGGGGCTTAGAATAGAGCCGGGCGGCGCAAATGTGGCCTACGGAGTGAAGTGGGATCAGCGTTCTTCTACTCTACAGTCCGAACTCGATGTCTTGGAATCCCTCCAAAAGCAACTGGATCCGGTACTCCCGCTCGCTCTGCTTAACGAAATCCAGCAGTTCCAGCAACCGCTTGATGCCAATTGCGATTCTGGAACATCAAACTCACGATATAGCATTAAATAGAGCACCCACTTGAATTCCAAAGCAGCAAGTTTGTTCTCAACGAATTGTATTTCCTCCTGGGTGAAAATCCCCGACTCGTCCAACACCGCCGAAATGTGCTTGACATGGTGCAGCCGTTCGACCCGAATAACCTTGCTGAACGCGCTCAAAAGGTCTGCCTCGCGCAGGAACTGCTCGTTGGAAGTGGTCGCGAGTACCAGCAGACGCCGATCCTAGACTGTGCATTTAAAGGCATTGCTCCTGAACGAGTGGTGCCTTCGGCGGACGTTTTCCCAGCAGTACGAGCAGTGCCTGCAGCACCAGATTGGAGTAGCGTGGCCCGATGGGAGAATAGTCGAGCAGTCGTTCGATGTTGTCGATGATGATGCAGCTCAGCGGAGATTTGTAGGCATCGTCAAACACCTGGTGGCTTTTTGGTCCACCGTTTCTATTTGCGCAAACTTACCTTTCGAAGCTGCGAACACTTGGCCACCTCGCTGTAGCCAACCATCTCTTCCGGCGTACAAACTTTGATGAATGGAAATTCCGAATTTTTTGCGATGCGTGCCGCCAGAAAGGACTTTCCGCTGCATGGAGGACCTATGACCAATTCCGAGAAATGGACATCCATCCCCTTGGGCAGAGCAAAACCAACCCGACAGCAACGCCCGCACGAATCCACGCGTGTCTGGTGCCGACGTCTCCTTGACTAGCAGTTGCCCTTGCTCCAGAACCTGGGTCACCGGGTCGCCCCAGATGCAAAGCCCGCCATAAAGTAGACGTTCCAAATCTTCATCGTTGTGCCCGAACGACTGGACATGAGTGAAGAACAAATAAAGAACAAAAATAAATTCACCGGTTTAACATCGTTCTCCAGTGCATAATCAAAGTCCTCCGCGGTCACTTTGAGTTTTTCAACGGCATCCTCGTCAACCTGAACTTTGCCTCCGGCTTTCACCAGACGATTCATAGCCGAAGATTGGGCGGCTCGCACCAGCCCTTCCAGCTCGGCACCAGAAAAATTTTTTGTCCTCTTTCCAATTGCTTCGAGGTCTACTCCAGCGTCCAGTTTGTTGTACTCCCGCATGCGCGCCGTGTGGATCTTCAGTATTTGCACCCTTCCGTGCTCGTCCGGGAGAGATATTTCCAATTGAACTTCCATCCGTCCAGGACGCAGAAGTGCCTCGTCGATCATGTCCTTCCGATTGGTCATCCCAATCACGAGAATGTTGTTCAATTGTTCCACACCGTCCAGCTTGGTCAGCAGCTGATTCACCACAGTGTCATGCACCCCAGTAGACGAGCCAGCCATTGAGCCTCGCTGTTTGCAGATGGCGTCAATCTCGTCGAATATGATAATGTGGAGTCCAGAGTTGGATGCGCAACGCCGCCATTCTTCTTCTGCGTCGGAGAACAGTTTGCGCATGTTGGCTTCGGATTCGCCCACATATCTTCAACACGCAAGATGATTTCCAAATGTGCAACTTTAAATCGAACTTGTTCAGGATCTCAGGTCCATTTACTATTTTCGGTTCGCGTGCGTTGAGCATTTTGCCAATTTGGCGAGCAATCAGCGTTTTCCCCGTTCCTGGAGGTCCATAGAGCAAAATCCCGCGGACATGCTTCATCGCCAATTGCTCGATGAATTCTGGCGGGAACACGCGCGAAGCAAACGCTCTGCGGAATATCGAAGAGAATTCCTTGTCCAAACCGCCAATGCCCATCTGTTGGAAGTCCCAGTCCGGATTAATCAGTGCGCGGTGTGAGGCTTTCCTATGAAAAAGTGGCTCTAGCTCGATTGTTAATTTCACTGCATCGTTACCCTTTACTCCGGCCAATCAGATTCATTTGCGAATTTTCTGGACGATCAAAAACAACTATTGCGTTCGGACTAAGCGGGCCGAGGGATATCTATAAACGGTTTGCGGATTGTATTTTTGCGACGACCCACGAGAGACGGGCGACTTAACCTCTTCGGGAGGCGAATTGAGGTTAGCGCCTTCCATCCGCTTTACCACCAACTTCAGTGTGTAATTCACTGGCTTGGCTGGTTCACCCGACGGAGTTCGTTTTTGTTGCGTGTACTCAAAAACCAGCTCTTGTCCCGTTGTAAATGCCATATTTGCAAATTGCATTAAGAATTCCCTTGCCATCGCATCACTGTCCAAAGGGTCAGCTGGATTTGACCTGCAAAACTTTGTTTTCGTTTCAAATGAGCTTTTTACGGTTTCTTTTGGAAATCCACAATCAAGGAAATTGATGTAATCAAACGATGGCCAGGTGTGAACGAAAAGGGTTGCACCTAGAAGAGGCGATGAATGGATTTACGAATTTTCAGAAACCTGCACTTCCTGTCCCAACGCGACTCCAGTCCATCGCCTTTGCGGCATTGAAAAGCCAATATCACCATGATTAATAACGGCATGGTTGGCCAATGAAAAATAGAAGTGATGGGCGGGTCCAGTTACCACTTTGACGTAGCTAAAATTGGGAATTCGAACGAATTGACTACACAAGGAATACCCACTCACTTTGTAAGGCTAGCATCCAAATCCTGTGCATTCACGTATACCTTATTAGTGATTGATGCTTCGGTAGTGGGTAATTTTGAAATTTTAAGTTTTATCATATTTCTCCGCAAACGTGACCAATGTCGATGACAATAAAATAATATCTACTAAAATCATTTTATGACGTGTCAAAGTTGGCAAAACCGTAGTAAGATTGCAATGTGAAATTTAAGGTGTAGCCAAGTGGGCTATTTTGGCTTAAAGCCTAGGCAAGCTTATGTCAAACTTTGGTCGGAGATCGGTGGGGGACAACTTTAAAAAATCATAACTTGGCCCAAAATGACCAGATCGGCCTAATTCTGGTACCATTCGACTCAGCTCGTCGATACGCGTCGAATTAGCTATAATTTGTTGATTTAAAATTTTTGACCCGAAAATCCATAAGGGTCCCCCCTGTGGTTTTAGAGACTGGCATGATATCGTCGTATCGTGTGCGTTTGCTTTGATGGCTTTTGCCATAGGTATTCTATGTAATATTCTACGGAATATATTTTTTGCCTTTTTCGATGCGAGCTGTCCTTTTTTGCCATGCACAACAGCACACCACATGCATGCTAAAAGCTAAATGCATGCCCGGCTTGGCGGCTGTTGTCAGAAAGACGAATAAATGGAAAAAGCAAATCGATAAGAATGAATGGGTGGGCATTTCGTAGACCAGCGCCTTCCCTCGCATTTTTGAAAAGCGTTTGAGTGAGCGAGGTGAAGGGAGCAAGGGAGTGGTGCTGTCATTTCAAAACTAGCTAACTCATAGATGGTCAACTCTGACGTTCGGAATTTTTCAAATAGTAGGCAATTGAGGACTGAGGAGTGAGCAAGCAAGGATTTATGCTGACGTGGCAGTATCTAATATACAAAGATGTAATTGAGTATATGTATAACATTGTATAAAGCACCGGTGGTATTATGTGATATAATGCTAATACTTCCTAGAATTTCAGAAAGTAGATTGGGAAACGGGGAAATGACTCGGAAATTGCTTGGGCTAACAATGCTTTTAATCGCTGGGACCTATTATTATGTATCTCATTTTTTGCCTTCATGTCTAGAGATTCTGTAGCTTTTTTGTTTCAAAACGTGGCATAAATAATCCAAATCTAAATGAGAAAAATAATATCCACGACCAACTGTAGGTCTCTTACTTGTGCTCTATGCCAGCAAATGTTGCAGCGGCCAATTTGTAGCCTCCTATGTGATGTGGATTTTCGGATGCTTGATCCAGCATTGTCACGTGCGCGGAAACCTGAAGCACAAACCCTTCAAATTGTTTACAATTAGCCAGCACTTCCGATCCGCTTGGCCTCGTTCCGCCAAAATCAACGTAGAAAATTCTCTGGAGAAGTTCATATGTCAGCAAAGTGACTGCAAATTGCGGACTGGAACGGCAAACACGGGCAGCCGTCCCTTTCCAGAGTGCGGATGGCCTGATATTAATAAGCGGTTTTAAATCAATTCGATTTAATTGCTACAAAATGATTTTTTTACTTACCCTTCTTCTCGCATAATCTAAAAGTTCACAACGTTTAAAAATGCAAAACAGCAAAAATATACCTTTCCGAAACAATCGATAACTCCGTTGTATGTTGTCTGACCAGAACGTGCTGCTACTTGGAGGCGCGTTTTTATAACGTCGGCTGGCGTGACGAGAGCTGCCGCCGGTGCTAAAAGCCGTCTTTTAACATACGCACCGATATTTAGGTATTTCTAATTAATAATTATCAGGTTTTTTAGGAGTTGAGATCTGCTGGAGTCAATACTTGAGAGACTCACCTCCAGCAGTGAATGCTGAGGCGAACAATGACCCAGGACTGTTGTAGCCTTGTTCGTCGGCGGTGGCCTAAATATTCGCACTTTCACCAAATCCGATTGCAATTAACTCAGTCCTCTAGCTGGAGGCAGGTAAGAAGGCTGTCATTAATACACCCCACAAATAAAACTCATTTTCAATGTATTTTAGTAAAGTTTGGTTCTAAATTATTTGCTCATTTTTGGCCCTTCCAAACTCATTTATCTCTCCCCTCTCCCAAAAAAACCTTTTCTGGCTACCGGACTGAAATAGCTACTACATTTGTTTTTAATCTTCACCAGTTTCATATGCGCATATACAGGAAAGTAAATTGCGGAGAAGGGGACATCGCGAAGAAAGCATGCTCGTGAACCCTTGTAAAGGCCCGCAAATCCCAAGTCGCGTAGCACCGTGAACACATTCACTTTGGGTCCATTGATTATTTCGCCGGCTGTTTGCAATCGTATTTTCACGATTTCGAGTGGGTTCGTGAAGACAACTTGACTTGCACCAGCACAACCTCCCGCCAAAACCTCTGACAAAAATGCTATTCGGCCATCATATGTGAGTTTGTCCCTGACAAAATCGTTCATTGTCAGCTTGATTGCCTTCTCGGGAGCAACGCCAATAATTTGTGGCAAAAGACCGCGATAAAGGCCCATCAGTCCTTGAAAATGGCTAATATTTTGAGGGAAATTGTTCGGACAACACCTTCATATTTAACAACTTTCTTGAAGCAGTCCAAGCTGTTTTTGTACATGACCTCTCCAAGGTACGATCCGGTGCGCTGATTTTGCATTCTAGTCTTTACCAAATCAATCGGGTAAACTGCAGTGGCACCTGCCGCTCCTGCCAGTGAACCCAGCAAAAAACGATACGCACTTTCTAATGCCTACATTTTTTATTTGGTCGCACATTTCTACAAATTATTAATACCGCTGTTCCAAATCCTCTTTCGTCCTTATTTTTAACTGCCTTCAAATTGGTCAATCTAAAATTCGAAAGTCCTAAAAAAGCCAATATAATTTAGCCCACCTTATTATGTGAGAAACGCGTTTTAAGCGTTCAGGATCGATTTTATCAAGATCAGCTAGATCAATCGTACGATGACCTGGATGCTCAAGCTCGGCCAAATGGAAAAGGATCTCGACCTAGAGTAAAATCTGTAATTAAATGCCATAAAGTAGTATTCAAATAATTGCTTCGTATGGAGTAATTTGAGCATAGGCCTGAGTCGCCTGCAGAAACTCCTCTTTAGTAATTTTGAGGTCGATATTCCCTCTTGCGATGCTTTGGTAAACACGTTTGATCAACTCCATTTTGGCTAGAAGCGAGTTAAATGCTTGGTAGAAAGGGAATCGAACCTTTAATGTAAATCGGTTAGTAATTAACGAAAATGATCCGCTCTACTTTGTGTGCACTACTACTCCCGCCCGCTACCGCAATCAAATTGTTCCGGGTGAATTCAGTCAGTAGATGACCTTAATAAATAAAGGCTATGTGTACTTGATTCGGAAATCTTGAAAACCTTTAACTGTGGTCATCAATTGACAAAAATCGGTTGCTGATATACTTCCGTCATTTTCTTTGTCAAATCTGACAAATGGCAATATTGAAATTTGAATAAAAATATTATGTTCCTCTCCCACTTTTTGAATGCCTGTAAACCTTGCTCCTCATAAAAATCATGCAAAAGTTGACAGAAGGCATGGTACCCTATCGAACGTTGCTTTTTCCTGGATAAAATTTGATTTGATGTCATTTAATATAAATTGGATTGTCAAACTTACGCGCCAAAATATTTCTTGATGAATTCGCTATTAAAATCAAAATCTAATTCAACTAAGGGCGTCGTATGTCGAATTACCTGACGAGACATATTTGGCTTCAACTTTTATGAAAGGCGCAAACCTTTTCGAACTCGTCGGCGGTTATTGATTCTGAAGCATTATTGTCGAAAATTTCAAATGCGGTTAGATAAAGTGCATCAGGGGCACAGAGACTTGCCTCGAATGCAGTAAATTCCTGTAAAATTTCAGGTTGACCATTACATTCTAGGCCAATAAGTCTATACCTCAAAAGAAATTAAACCATCTTTCGATGTATCAGCTGCGCTGGCTAACAAGCGAACGGTTTCTCTATTAAAATTTTCTTCATTGTATAGACCAAGATACCTTAAATTCAAAAGTGAAATTTGTAATGCATAAAAATATTTTCACTTTCTAATGAAGTCAGATGCAGTCATGTATTTTTTGCCATTGATCTCCAAATTAGCATATTCGTTGAATATATGAAATAATTGTTCTGGATTCGCGCGTGGAATAAAACCGGGAACACCAGCATGCCTGTCTTCACACGCCGCATTCAAAAATGGAAAGAAAACAAGGCCTCTTCCTGACCAGGGAATCCAATCAACAGTGAATCGAAATAGATGATTGTAAAGGAATTGGTTTGAACACGATGATGCGTCAAACTTCGTGGTATTTTTAGCCATGCTTGCTGTCTGTGATTTAGTAATATTGTAAATGTGGCGAGATTACAATTTTTAACCCCAACGGTTGGGCTGTTGAAGGATTTGATAATAATTAATAATTATACTAAGTATGTGTGCATATAAAAAGCGCAAAACCTTTTTTCCGCCATTTATGGGGAAATAAAGAAATAACGAAATATGTATACTCCATTTCACCGGATGAGAAAAATTAGAGATCGGAGTAACCGGGTTTTCCGTATTACGGCTTTTTTACGGTACGGCTTTTTTCGGAAAATCATGCTGTCGTTTTACGGCCGTATTACGGCTTTTTACCGTTTTTTACGGTCGGAAAAAATTTTCGCCGTATTACGGCTTTTTTACGGTACGGCTTTATTCGAAAATTTGGTCCGCCATTTTACGGCCGTAAAACGATTTCCCTTCAAATGCAGTTGCACCACACATTGGTAGGCGCGCGCCTTGAAATCCGAGTCTTCGTCAAACTTGATCTTGGATTCCTAGAAGAGAAAAA
>VAHH01000905.1:0-17945 GCA_013357305.1 Radopholus similis | reverse complement strand
ACAGGCTATAGATAAATCATAGATGCAACATCATCAAAGAGGGAAATTCTTAGTTTTGATTCAATTTATTATGAAAAGAACAAAAGTACGGGTCATGCCCAACAAATCGAAACCCTGCTCTAACGTCCAACTCTAACACTCTGATTAGAATTAGAGTCAGTCTGTGAAGTTACGAGGGAGGGGGATGAAATAGGCATCCTTAATTATGGGTTTATGGCAAAGTGTATTATCATTTGAATTGATAGTCACCGCGGTGGGGTAGCTTCCAGTGTCTATGTTCCAGTGTCCGTGTTCCAGTGCCAATACGTTTCAGTGCCCATTGTCGTTCCAGTGTCAGTGCTTCTGTAGTCCTGTACCTACCTGTAACATAATAATCAGACATATTTTTCTTAATTTTTTACTTTAGCAATTTTACATATGTATTTATTAATTATTACCATTAAATATTAAAAGTTAAAATAATACACGCATCATTGACTATCTTGCGGGCATTTCAAATAATTATAGAATGGAACAGTGATCTCTCGACAACATTATTGTAACCATTTCAAATTCAGTGGTTTTACTTTATGCTACGAGTTCCAATTTTTTTTCTTACGGTCCTCCAAAGTGATTCGGATACTAAAATTCACAATTGTGCCGTCTAATCAGCATACACAATATTTGTTTCGAACTCACTCTCCACCAGCGGCTGTCAACATTTTATTTTATTTTTTAACATAACAGCTACAATTGCGATCGATATTTAAAATTTCATAGAATAAAAATCATTCCACACAAAAGAAAATAGGTCAATAACAATTTACGCATCTAAATATCATATAAATAATATGATAATTTACTGAAATTTTAATACATTATCACGGGCACTGGAACGACACTGGGCACTGAAACGTATTGGCACTGGAATGTAGACACTGGAAAGAGCAGGTCCGTAGTCACCGCCCTTAAACAAAACCCAAAAAATCGCAGAAATGCGAATCATTTTTCAGAAATTGATAAAATTTGGGGAAATCAGAACAAATTTTCAACAAAGGGTCAAAATAAGGACAAATCTTAGAAATAAGGACAGATCACACCCCTGGTTTTAAGTCTAAACCAGATGCGTAGTATACTTAAAACAAACACTGGCAAGCAGGGCTGTCTAAACCGAAACCGACAAAACAACCGCACGGTGAGTCCAACTTCTGCACTTCAGTTGTTCACTATCGAGATCGAGAGTAAAAAGTGTCTTGTTGATTACGTGATTACCTAAACCTGATCTTCAGTCATTAATTTCAGTAATTTATAAATTATAAATGAGCAGCAGACAAAGAGAAAGAGATCGGGACACCCGTAAACGCGGACGAGTAAGTATTTTATTTATCCCATTAAAATGAACAACAAAATTATAATTCTAGGACGAAAAGTATTCGCGAGGTCGAGATCGTTCGCCGGATCGAGACAGAGATCGTTCCAGGGAGCGGGACCGTGACCGTCGAGACCACGATCGCGGCTCGGATCGACGTCGCGATAGGAGCAGGGACAGGGACCGAAAGGAGAGGGACAAAGAGCGCCGATCGAGGTCCAGATCGCCGTTGGACCGCAAGGACAGAGACAGGGGAGATCGAGACGGCGGCGAAAGGGATCGGCACGATGAGAAGAGCAATGGGTCCTCGTCAAAGTCCAAACGACGCGACAAAGAGCCCGGCAGTTCCAGCTCATCCAAGGTTCATTCCAAATTTCAATCGCTTAGTACACTCAGAATTCAGAAGAAACCGGTCAGCATGAAAGTGGACAATGTGGGCGACGAGGAGATGATGCGGATGATGGGCTTCGGCGGCTTCGACACCACCAAGAACAAACACGTGGAGAACAACGCGGAGGGAGAGGTCAAAATCAACCGAGCGCGCAAGTACCGCCAGTACATGAACAGACGCGGCGGATTCAATCGACCGCTGGACTATGTGGCTTGACCCTTCGCATGCTGTCCAATCGACATTCTTTGTTTCTAAGTTGTTTATTTGTAAATGGTCGATCTCTTTGAATTTATTTTTCAATTGGTTTGATTGCCTATTTTGTGGAAGTTGCTCTCATAATGCCTCACATTTATTTCAATTTATTCGTGCGAGAAGCAGATATTCGATTTGTGGCTGATGCCAGAGGAACTGCGTGACTGTTTGGGCCAGGTACCGCCGAAAAAGTGTTGTTTTGATGAGAGACGAAGGCGTACTCGAGAAGTGAGGCATTTCTCTTCGGAGCACTGCTACAACTCATTTCACCCCTTTCCAGTGACTCCTCATCCATCTGGGCAGTGATTGCGCTCAGCGATGGGGGCCTCAACGGCTTCTGGCCCATCTGGATGGCCATCCTCGTCTGGATGGCGCTCTCCTACGCCGCCGTGCACCTGGCCGCGTTCCTCGCCGCCATCCTCGCGCTCCGCCACCACAAGTGGATGCCCATCATGGCGGGCCCCTTTTTGGGTTGGTAAACTGAATGAATGCACCTCGCTTGGGTCTGTGAAGAATCCGAAAAATTCCGCACCCACTCGAAGACCTCAACGAGATCAGTCTCTGTAAAACCAATTCATGCTAAAGAATGACATTTGGTTCCTCCCCACCCAGTTAGACATCGAAATTTGTGTCAATATTCCAATTCTGGATTGTTGACATTTATCCTACACATACCTACATTTCGAGTTTCCGCGCTGCTGGAGCCGGCCACCCTGGGCGCGCTCACCTCCGCCTTTCTGGCGCTGACCTTCTCCACCGCGAACAAGTCGGTGAGCAGTTGGCACTGCGCTCTGCTCGGCTGCAGCCAGACGGCGCTGATCGTGCTCACCTCCTTCCTCAGGGTGCTGGCCGCACTCTGATACTCCACACTCCAGCCTTTGTTGGCCCCGCACTTGCTTTACCCATTTGCCAGTCCATCCATTCACTTGCTATGCTCATTTCTCCGCACATTTTCATTAAAAAATATCACGTCGCTTTCGCTTTTCACTGATAAATTGGGGCATTTTAAAATTTATACTACTTTTTGTTCATTCATTCGTTTCCACTTTTCGCAATTTGTTCCCCCGAAGATGAGCAATCAGGGCAACTTCCAAGTGAACACCGAGTACGGGGAGGGCATCGAAAGGACCGGTATCGCGTGCGACCGGTTGCGTCAAATGGTCAAACGGTGCATCAAGGAGTCGGAGTGCGTGCAGGCAAGTCGCTTCCGAAAAATGTTCATTTGTCGACTCCGCATCCAGAAGTGATGGATGACCCACCGAAACCCCCCAACCGTTTTTGGCACGCGATTATGCCGATACAGCCATTCTCATGGTCGGAGAAAATTGCACACCCGTAGTACAATTCTGCTCTTTTTTGGTCCTGTTTTACTTCTCCAGAATAGAGAATTGGAGACAATTTTGGGGGTCTGGGATCCTTTGGGCGAGCAGAGTGAAACCAATTTACTTCTAAGTGTCCAAATTTGTGCATTTCTGAGTTCTTTCGCCGTTAGGTGGACCGCAAAAAGGCGCAGGAGTGTCTGGACGAGCGCTTGTTGCCACAAGAGTGTCTGCAGATTGTGTCCATGCTCTACGAGTGCAAGCGGAACATGATCGACGCCAGGGCCCGGTTTCGCGGCAGAAAAGGCGACATGTGAACAGTGGAGGTGGAGGGATAGAGGACAGACAGAAGAGACCACCCAATTTTTTAAATAGTTGTTCATTCGTCGTTCCAATAAAAGTGAAGATATTTCAACAAATCGGGATATTGAGAAATTTTAGGAATGTCTTCAATTTCACCGTGCGGCAACAGCGGTAGAATTCGCAAAAGACAAGGCAGAAGCGAGGGCTAAACTGGCCGAGCTGGAGGGGATCATCGCAAAGCTCAAGACTACATGCATTGATTCCGACTCAATTCTGAGGCTCGATATCACTTCCGGCTGCGATGGCATTAATCGACGTGCACAACAAAGTAGGATAAATACACCAAAATTTTGAAATCAACTCTTGGTGATTACAGGTTGAGTGTGGTGGCGGGGGCCCGTCTTGCAGGCGCGGCGGCTCCTCCAACGAGTCCAGTGCCGCCATCAGCCGCCCAATGCAAGCGGTGCCCTCCCCCTCGCCCTCCAGTGCCTGCAGCGCCGAGCCACTGACCACTTTGGAGTTGGCGCCTAAAATCATCAATCCGCCTTCGCACAACAAGATGTATGAGAACCGTCGAAGCCGTACGCGGAGAGCAACTCGCGTGCTTCCATCTGGAGCCGATCCCAATGACCATTGATTGATTGATTGGTTGATTGTCCCCTCCCGTTGGGGGTACCTCGACCAGGTCCAAGTCCTCCTGGCTGACCAGGTCCGCCTTGTTGATGAAAACCACAATCTGGCGCAGTCCGATCTGCTTGGCCAGCATCAAGTGCTCCCTGGTCTGGGACATCACCCCGTCGGTGGCCGCGATCACCAGAATGGCCGCGTCCATTTGCGACAATCGTGACTTTTGGATCCCATAATAGTTTTTGTGAACTCTGTTTGATGATCGCCCAGAAGCAGAGAATGGCCAAGCGATAAGGAAAGGAGGGCGCCTTTGCCTTTGATGTGAGAAAGGCAGAACCACGGGGCAGAGGAGAGAAGAGAATGGCCGCTGATAAAGGGATGTGGGACCGCTGCCGTTGGGTGTTGGTGACCCCTTGTGGGATCGGCAGGAGGCGCCATCCAATCTCTCGGGCACTTTTCTAGCGGATCGTTGATGCGATAATAGGCAACAACAGCAAATGGTTGACCCACGAATGGACTGTGGAGGGGCATTTTGCTTGGGGGAGGGCAGACAACAGCACCAATCGCCTATTGCTGAAGGCGGAATCGAGACTGTTGAGGCCTTTCTCTCGTGGGAGTGACATTCTGAATCCGAAAGTGGGGACTTGGGGACTGGCGAATGTCCGTGTCCATTTACTTATAATAGGCAGGGAGGCAATGAATTACCCATTGTCCAATTAGCAAAAGGCACTCTTCTGATGCACTGTTCCCCTTTTGTTTTTTGTTCATCCGCCGTTTTTTGGATGCCCTTTTGGCGCACTGGTGACGCGTCGGCGGTTTCTTCCGCATCAATAATCCCAGTCCGTCCGTCGCTCGTTGTTTATTGCCAGTAAACAAAATCCGGCCACTCATCAGGCGCACAGCTCAATTTGCGTGGCTCCATCTGTTTTGGATGCATTTCCGTCGTCCAAATAACAAATTTTGCGTTTTTTCCCATTTCCCGGAGTGACGTAACTGCCGGCGTACATTGCGCCTTTTTTTGAAATGCCGTTCCCCCGGGAAGCCAACAATGGCATTTGCCTTTGCGGGGCCATTGCCTGTCCGATGACTGCGGCAGAACCCACCACCCAACGTTCTCTAGGCAACAAATAAAACAAACAGACTGGGGCCATTATCGGTCGTCTGCTCAGAGTACGCGCCCAGCCAACGGCAACGGCAACTGCCGAGCATACTAATCCGTTTTGCCAAAAGGGAAACGGAAACTCCGAAGAGGAAACCTGGGGTGGCTTTCGCCACCATTTCACACACGGGAATTTCTTCCAATGGCCGCCCTTTTTGTGTCAACGGGACAAACAGTTGTTGTCCCGTATTCAGTTCAGAAATGGTTCCAAAACAGTCTGAATTTGAAGTCACATCGAAGATTCCCAGTCCCGCAGGCAAATAACGACTGCCCAATGCTCAATTGCGCGTACTATTTTTGTTTTTCCGAGTGATTAGGTTATTCCGTTTGGGGGGTTTCGGAATAGTTGCTGTCCGATCTCTCGGATGGGTAGTCTTTATTACTTTCAAATGAATGGGAACAACTGCTCTTGTGGGGAATGGGCGAGGGTTTTAAATGAAGATTAGGTCCAAAGGTTCAAGGTCCCATCTGCCCCATTTGTCCCCATATCTCTGGCGCCGTCGACTCCCCATCTTTGCAAGGTGTGCAGCGATTTTGGGGTCTGATTGACATGTACGGCACTTTTCGGGAGAGCTGAGCGGAATGGCTACGGAATGGCTAAGGGAGTTGATAAGTGGAAGAGCGAGGAGACTACAACAATGGGGACGGGAAAGGTGTTAGGCGAGGAGAGACTACAATGTTGTTTCTGTTTATTTTGTTCCCTTTCTGTGTCTTCTCTTTGTTCATCCTCACACGGGATGTTCCTCCCGTGACAATCCTCACACGGGATGTTCCTCCCGTGACATAGGTAATTAATTTCAACGGATTCTCCTTTCTTTTTCGAATTTTCGCCCAATTTCAAAATTTGCCCTCTCTCTTCAGAAGCCGATGGCTGCACTAGAAGCGGGCCCAAAGGGGACAGCGGCGGAGGCCAAGCTGCTGGGCGCTGGGGACGCGGAGGCGCTGCTCAAGGACAGAGAGCCTTCAATCAACGTCGTGGACGAGGAGGAGGTGGCCGCGGCGCCGGCCACCGCCAACCTGGGCGACTTCGTCCAGTTCGGGCACTACTCCCTGTTCGTGATCGTGCTCTACGAGCTGCTGCTGCTCCCCCAAATGGGCAACATGACGTAGAATTTGGCGTTCTGTATTTTTCAAAAATCAAATCGATATCCATTCTCTCCCCAGTTTCATGGTTTACGGCGGTGCAGCGCCTCGCGTGCTGGCCTGCGGCAACCACTCCCTGGCGCACCTGGTCCAGCCGGCGGACGCGTGTGCCGAGATGCGGCGTCTCCAGGCCCAGGGCGAGTGCCCCGAGGAACAATTCGCCCAGCTCGGCACTCAATTCGGCTCTATCGCGTTCGAGGTGGAGAACACTGGGGCCAATTTGGCGGACAATTTCCACACCGTCCATTTGATGCCGAACAAATGATTCTTTTCCAGTTCGGCTATTTGTGCGAGCGCATTGTGCACATCAAGCGCAGCATCTCGGTCCAAATGTTCGGCGTGCTGTGCGGCTCCATCGTGTTCGGCCAGCTGTCCGACTGGTTCGGCCGCAAGCGCGTCATGTTGGTCGCGCACGCGGGAATGTGCATTGTGAGCTCTGGGCACCCCAAATGGAAGACTTTTCCCAACACTCAATGCTTCTTGGGAGAATTTGGGCCAGTTATGCGACTGTGTACAACAACTTGTTTGACCTGCACCTGAGTGTTGAGTAAAAAGGGACGTTTCAGCTGAACCTGGCCGCCTCGCAGGCGCAGTCCCTGCTGCTGTTCACGGCGCTCCAGTTCACGGCAATGCTCTTCGTCGGGGGCCACAACACCATCATGCACGTGTTCCTGCTCGAGAACATGCCCAAGCGGCACCGCGTCTGGGTGATGAAGTGAGTGAGTGTCGGGAAAGTCACCGCACTGATGAGAGGGGCAAACTGACCTTGGAACACAAACTAGGGCAAAAAGGAAACGTTTCGGTCAGATTTTTAGAAATTCAAATATTCCAAAAACTGAATAGTGGAATGTGCAAAGTAAATATTCTATGTTTGACAAAATGTGCTGCCGAAACAGTGCGAGTGATGAACAGGCAAATTGCCCAAAGCCTAAGAGGTTCGTTCGTTTGTTCATCGGGGTCTCTCTCAACAGCAGAGACATCCGTTGGTTGGTTGGTTCTCTCCTCCCTTTGGTTCTGGCATCATACAATGTGCGGACAGTGCAAACGTCGGAAGTACAGAAACCAAGAGAGGAGAAGAAAAGAGCCTTTTAAGGAAGGAAATCTTACTTTTGAGAAATTTGCATATTTTGGGGTTTTCCCGCGCGTTCAAAGCCTCCATTCGCGGCCCCCGCATTTGCAGTGCACTCTCCTACTCGCCGAACTACGTGATTTTCGCGGGCATCGCCTACCTGTGCAGCGAGTGGCGCACCCTGTTGCGCGTGGTCAGCGCCCTGAACGTGCCCGCCTTCCTGGGGCTGCTGTTCGCGTTCGAAAGTCCCCGCTGGCTTATCCACAAGGCGCGTCTGGACGAGGCGCGCACAGTGCTCACTCGCATGGAGCACTTCAACGGCACCAGCGCCCCGGAGCGCCTCAAGCAGATTGACGAGCTGATCGCCCAAGAAGCGCGGGTAATCGATGGTAGATCCGAAAATAACGGGAGTTCTCCCGCATTTGGGCTCCAGTTGTGCGAGACGCGCAAACACGGGCGCAAGTACCACTACGTGCACCTGTTCTACACGCCGCGCATGTGCGCCAACACCATCGTGATCTCATACGCACTGTGAGCAATTATAATTAACAATTGGTATTGATTGAATGTTGATGAGTGGATGTCCCATTCCAGGCTGAGCATCAGCGTTGTCTCCTACTCAATGGTGTTCGGCATGGATGTAAATAAAATACCTCTACTAGTAGTATTCATTTTTCATTCTGGCTTTCCGCATAGGCGCTGTCCGGTTCGATCTACCTGAACACGGCGGTGTTCGGACTGTGCCGCTACGCGATGAACATCGCCGTCGGCGGAATCGACTTTTTCGCGCCTCGTGCCGGCCGAAAACACATCTACGCGGCCACCATCGTGCTCATTCTGGCCGCCCTGGGCACCTCATTCTGCTTCAAGCTGTTCGGTGAGTACACGCCAACAGAGGGGATTTTTTGGGATTTTTGAACGTTTTAAATCGCAATTTCGGTAAGATCCTATAGAACGAAATTGCGTAACTGAACGCCCCGAACTCGAGGAGTCATCGACTTTGGGCAGTACAGGGCACAGTTTTGCAGAACCAATTTCCCGGACTTATATATTTTCAGCGCTCATTACTCCGTTTATTTGATTTTTCGGTTCCACATAATGGTCGTCGTCCATTGCAGGAGTGGAGGGGCCCACGCTGATGCGCGTGCTGCAGATCCTGGCGGCGGCGCTGTGCTCGCAGCTGTACATGCTGAACCACGTGGTCACCACGGAGCTGTTCCCGACCGCGGTGCGCAACATCGCCGCCAGCTTCGTGCAGATCGCGAATCGGACCGGCGTGGTGCTGTCGCCGCACCTGTTCTATCTGGCGTTCGTCTGGCCGCCGCTCCCGTTCCTGGTCATGATCGCCCTGCTGGCGGCCAACCTGGGCGCCTACCTGGCGTTCATCCCCGAGACCAAGGGCAACTCGCTGGTGGACCACATGCCCGAGCGGGGTCACCCACTCTTCTACGCACTGACCGGCAACACGCGCAAGAAGCGGGAACAGCAGCAGCAGCAAATGGAACCGATGCAGGAGTCCGCAGCAGCGGAAGTGGAACAGAACAAAGAAGGGGCGGGAAAATGAGTCAAAGAAGAAAGCAAAAGCAAAAATGAATGATTTGGAATTCAAGGAGAATTGATAAAATAATATTTGGGAACAAAGCGAGAACTGACTTCCGAAGAAATGTACTAAAGCCTTGGTGCATACAATCTTGGCGGTACCTCGAAATAGTGCGACGAATCAACAAAATCGGTGTTGAGTTATTTATTTTCAGAGTTCAAAATAGCGATAACAACAAACAAACAAACAAATAGCAAACACAAGTGGCCGAATCACCTGTAGCGAGAGCCCGTCTTCTGCGCGCCCTTCTGGCGCTTCTTCCCCGGCTTCTCGGCCCCTTTGCCCCCATCAGTCTTTTGCCTCCGCATGGGCGCTTCCCCGCCCTTCGCCGTGGGACCTCTGCCCTCTTTCCTGACGCGCTCTCTGCCCTCCACCAAGTCCGCCTCGTCATCCGCGTCGTCCGATTCCTGAGAACACACAAAGTTTGTTGTCCGCACATTGACGTAATTTTTTAATGCGTATCAAATGGGTCTTTGGGCGCTCACCTCCTTGGCGGGTCCTTCTCGCCCGGCGCCCGCATCTTCTTCCTCGTCGCTGTCGCCCCAGTCGCCGGTCACCTCCCTCTGGCGCCCGATCAGCTCCCGCTTCTCGCGCTCGAACGCGTCCGACTCCTTGGCCTCCCTCTCCGAGCGGTACTTCAGCTTCCGGATGGTCGCGTGCTCCACCTCCTTCTCGTGGCGCAACCGCCTTTTGCGCATCTGGGGCGCCAGACTGCGCAGCTGGGCAATCTCCTTGGGCGTCTTCTCCACCAGCGAGTGGTAGAGCACCTCGCCCTGGTTGACGCCCTCCTCCACCTTGACCAGGCGAAGCGTCATCCGAGGCCCGATCTCGAGCAGTCCTGCACAAAATTTGGACGCAAAATTTCGGTACTGCTTGGATTTGATGGCATCAATTCATGTTTAAATCTATGGCCATAGAGTTCAAGCAACAACTTTTGTTAAAGTCAAACTAACTTAGTTTTGTCTTTTGGCCCCTCTTTTTGCCGCGTCCCCCAATGTCCTGAGGCAGCTCCAACTCCACTTGTTCGCCCTCGAACTCGCTGTCGCTCAACTGGCCGGGTCTGCAAAATGGATGAACCAAAAGCCTTCAAAAAAGCCCACTTCAACATGAAGTCGCTGATGTCCTCGTACTTGGAGAGATCTGGGATTTTGTTCTGCAGCAGCTTCTTGGCGGACTTGCTCACACCGGCTGGCACAGCTTTGATGGAACTGTGGAAGGCAACACAGTGAATTATTTGACCATAATCCCGATCGAGACTCACTAGTGTCGGAAGTCGATCAGATCCGTCTCGGGGTCGTGGTGCATCAGCAGACAGCGCCGGATGGAGGCCAGCTTCACGCGGTCCACGTCGATGGCCGGGAACATGTTCTGCACAACCGTCTGCACCAACTGCAGGTGTCGTCCAGTGCCGAAGCCGGACATGATCACCAGCGGGGGGTGCTCGAACAACTCCTCGTAGATCACCGGTCGCTTTTGAATGCCAAGCACGTCTCGGCACAGCGAATACTTTTCGACTGAAACGGTTGTGAAACCGATTGTGGAGCATGACCAGTCTGTGTACCTCTGAAGTGCAGTGTGGGCCCCAGCGGATTGCGGACAATGCGTAAATTGACGGAGAGGGGAGTGCGAGTGAGCACCAGCAAGTGGGAGACGCCGAGGAACTGCGAGTTCACCACAAAGTCCTTGAAGTTGTTGCGCTTCGTGACGCGCAACGCCTTGGATGTGTGCGGACTCATCACCCGTCGCAGATCGCGCTCCAGCTGGCGCACGTAACGACCCACGCGGCCAGTGTGGATCACGAACGAATGGAGGCCACGGGGCTCCTCCTTCGGCTTCTCAGCACTCACATTCTCACGCAGCAACTCCTCCGTCTGCCGCTCTTCCTTCTTTTCTTGACGTTTTTCGACGCGTTTCGCCTAAAGGGTCAAGTGAATTGAATCGTGAAAAATGTAATACAAATTGTTTCGATTTTTTCTTGCTCAGCGCAGTAGAGGTAGCACTCAGTCCAAGAATACCTTGACGCGCACGCCGTGCACTCTTCCCCTGAAACATTCCCATTTATGCAATTATTTGTTTAATTTTTGTTCACCTTCTTCTTTCGTGGACGCCCCATGAATATATTCTAAATAGAATTTTTAGATAGGGCAATGAACAACTTCAAAAATGAAAATTGAATAAGACGTAAGAAGAGAAAACGCAGAGTTCACTTTTCATTCCCATTCATTTTACCTTACTTGTACTTTACGCAGTCATTTTCTCGACGATATTTGGTCTCAGAATGAATTGTTTTTGGCACGTTGGCATTGTGTTTTTCGTACAAATTACCGTAGTAATAAACTAGCAGAGGCAGCAACCAAGGTAGGAACGGCGGAACGGGTAGAAAATAGTAGAAACCTAGACTAGAAAGTAAGTAGCTCTAACAAAGTAAACGGATAAGGTAATCATAATCACCGCCCTATTTTGGTAAAAAAGCGACCTAATTTGTTGTTCTCCCCCTAATATTTCAAAAGTAGGTCGCTTTTTTACCAAAATAGGGCGCTAATTAATCCCATTGCCAAAGTAAACAGCTGCAAATCGGGACATTTCTAAGAAAATTGCTCTACTTTGTATAGGTTTAATAAAAAATTATTATTTTTCTTTTGTCCATGCCATATCCCATTTTCGATAATATTTTATATTTTTTAATATCGCCAAGTTTGGGAAATTATAGATTATTGTGCTACTAGTGAAATGTTCGGTTACCAGCAAACTCCGTTCAACTATGGCACTTACGCCTCGGCCAATGGCCAACAGCAGAACTTTGCCAACTACGGGGCACAGTCACAGAACAGCTCAACGGCTGCCGCATCAAATGCGTACACTGCGTAAGTGTTCGAGTCGATTTGACGGTTTGACCTTTGCCCTGCAGCTCTCAATACTCGCTAGCAGCGTCCGCTTACGCGCAGTACAGCCATGCCGCAACGCAGCAAGCAAATGCGGCTGCTGCTGCAGCTGGATACATGCAACCGCCGCCACCGCCAGATTACCAAGGTCTCGAGTTATCCACGCTTCTTAGATGTGTGAACGGATGTTTAGCCACATCGGGCGCATACGGCGCGATTGGGGGTGGAAAGTCCTCCGGCGTCGGCAAAACGCCGGCCACCGGTTCCAACGCGACCCATTACGCCGGTTACGAGGCGGCCGTTTACGCGGCTGCGTCCAGCTACATGCAGGCGAAGAACCCCAATGTGGGGGGACCTCGCAACTGGATGGCCAAGCCAGGTGGTGGAGGATACGGTGCGGGGGGTGGTGCTGGCGGAAAATACCCGAAGAAGCGCTACGGCCTGGGACACCAGAACCGCGACATGCAGCAGTTCTTCTGCGAAACGTGCAAGATCAGCTGTGCCGGCCAAGCGGCCTACAAAGACCATCTGGAGGGAAAGCCGCACAAGAAGAAGGAACAATCCGCGAAAAACGAGGCAAACACCCAGAACAGGGGCATCGGCTTCCGCTGCGAAGTGTGCGATCTCACCTGCTCAAGGTTGGATATTGTACACTTGAACTTGATGGACACTGGCCTTTCAGCAAAGACACGTACGACGCGCACATCAAGGGCCAGAAGCATCAGCGCACTGTGGCTCTTCTGCGCCGCATGGGCAAGCCAGTGCCAGCGGTGCTGGACACGTTGGTGTCGGCCAACCAGGAGCCACTGGGCCAGCCCATTCCCACGGTCGGCGCCAGTGGCGGCCCCCTGAAGAAGGTGGTGGGCGTGACCGGCACCAAATTTGTGGGCGGAACCACGCTGACCACCACCGGCGAAGAGCTGAAGACGGACAACAGTGCCATCAACGCGATCACTGGGGCGGTGAAGCCACAGGACTTGGAGGTCGGTCCCCTTCTCGGGAATGCCCAAAATAATGATCCTTTCAATTTGCAGAGGGCACTGTTGCACGACGCCGAAGTGAAGCCAGTTGGCCACGAGTTCGTGGAGGAGGAGAAGGACGCGACGGGCAAATTCCTCACGTTCGTGTGCAAACTGTGCGACTGCAAGTTCAGCGACAAGAACGCCAAGGACATCCACATGAAGGGGAAAAAGCACCGGATGCAGTACAAAGTGGACTTGGAATAGGTCCAGAAGTTGGAATGAAAATTGCACATTTTGCAGCAAAAAGTTGATCCGAGTCTGCGGGTGGAGATGAAGACGTGGGGCAAGGGCAGGCAGGCGCAGTCCGCAAACCACTACTTTTCGGGGCCAATGTGAGCAGATCAAGCCCCAATCGACTGTTTTTGACCCTGAACATGCTCAGTTACCAGCCACCGCCGCAGCAGCCGCGTTCAATGATGCCCATGCAGCGGGTGCAGGAAATGATGGACGACAAGCACGTGCTGGCCAAACTGCAGCTGATCCAGCTCTCGCTGGACGAAGTGAAAGCTGTGGAGCGACTGGCTGCGTTTGTCGAGGTTTTTGGGGACCTTGAATCCATTCAAAGTTGAAATTCAGAAAACTCTGAAAGCGGTTTCGGACGCTCTGATAGGCGACGAAGCAGCTGCTGGAGCGGCGGTCGAGGGCGAGCCGAAGAAGGACGAGGAGCGGCAGCTGAAGGGAGTGATGCGGGTCGGACTGCTCGCCAAGCAATTGCTGCTCAAACAGGACAAACAGGTCCCTCCGCGGAGATCCGAGTCTTATTAACCGCTATTTGGGTCTGTTCCATTCCAGTTCGACATGGTCGTGCTCTGCTCCAAGATCCCGACTCTAACTCTGCTCAAACAGGTGGCGGAGCAGTTCAAGAAGCTCGCAGAGGCAAACAATCGATTGATGATTTCTTGTTGAGTCAATTGCGCCTTTTTCAAACAGATTTCGGATGGTGAAAATCTGACAATTTCCGAGGTGTTCGAGGATTCCGCTCTGGACATCGCGATCAACTCTGCTCCGCTAAAGTGCCGCGTCACGTTCACCTGTGTGCTTCTCCGCGAGGGCAATGATCCCGCAAAAGGTGCGAATTTATACCAACAACCAATTCATTCAATTGGCAGACGATGCCAATGTGCAAATGCAGCCAGAAGACCCGCTGCCGAAGGGGCCCTGCTTGAATGCGCTGGCCGAACTGCGTCACACCAAATTCTACCAGGTCAAGTGTGCGCCTTTGCATTCGGTCAATTCGACCGTGAAAATTGTGCGCGACATCGGGAATCGAGTGCGCACCTGGGCCTCACTGGACTGTTGGGTAAATCCCCTTTAGCCATAGAACCTAATTACGGTACTCTCTACTTTCGACTACAGACCATTGAACTGCTCGTCGAGAAGACGCTCTCCTCCCTGGCAATGGCGCTGAGCCCGGGCGACGCGGTCCGTCGTCTCTTCGAAGCGATCTCCAGCGGACAATACCTCAGCAGTGAGTCGGGGGCATTCATTCTTCATCCCCTAATTTCGACTGTCATTTTGATGGGAATTGGGAAAGAAAGGTTCCTTACCACGGAAAGTCTCATCAAAATTCCTTACGAAAGTTTCATCAGTTCACCGAATTGTGCAACAATAATTTTTGGGTCATCGACGTTGCATTAGCCGTTTCTAGCACAAGCACTCGATTGGACCCCCAAGTCCTCCTCTCTTAAGCCCCAATCAATCCGAAAAATCGATAACATTGAAACACCGAGTATTCCTTCCTTCCGCAGAGCGCTCCAAACTGGTGGACCCGTGCGAGAAGGAGCCGGTGGACGTGCTGGCCAGCATTTCGGACCAGGAGCGCGAGGACATCACCTCGTCGGCGCAACACGCGTTGCGCCTGATCGCCTACAACCAGCTGTACAAAATCCTGGGCATTGAGCGCCTGCCCGACGGGCCGCGTCCGGCGCCCGCGGACAGCAAGAACGGTGCTCGAGGGGTGAAAAGGCCATTGCAGCCGCAACACGGCGGTGAGTCTCCTGCTGACGGGGGTGGCACCCAAGGCCATTGCGCCGCAGCAGCAGACTCATCGGCGAACGGCGCAGAAGAAGAAGGGAATGTTGGTGAGTCATCTGGATGGCGGTCTGGATCCCAAAGTATGTATCTCCAGTAGGCTCGCTCAAATGTATAGAGTAACTTGTACTATTTCGAGTCTAGAGAAACTAAAAGAGATTGTACAATACATAGAATTGTTAATTGAAAGATGACGATGACTCACAAAACAACGGCAATTGCATGTTCAAATCGTTCTAATTAATAGTTATGAAATTTTCTCAGTTCCTCATCTGTGTACTATCTGGTATCGTAGTTACAGCAATGGCTAAGCAAAACCATAACTTTAAGGGATAATAATTGATAATTTAAAAATTGGACTCTTATATTCAGAGAATCCACTCGCAAAAGTATTTAACTATTTTCATCTTCCCATACGCCTGCATATTACATCCCATGGATTCTCTTTTCTCCCCGTTTCAGAGGAGAAAAAGCCCAGGATGGAGGAACTGCAGGCGCCCGTTGAGCCCAAACAGGAGAATAAGGAGGAATAGGGGCTGAGCTCTGGCAGCAGACGAGGAGGCAAACCACCATCTCACAGCCCCAGTCCGCCAAATCCACTCATTTCTATCGTTTTTTGTAATTTCTAAAGACAAAACACTGAAATTGGTTCGCTCTGTCCGCGTATCTAACTAAAAGTCTTGTTCTGAGTGTTAAACTTTCATAGAACGTCGAACCAATCAATCCAGAGAACCTTGACATTTTTGTAAATCGGACCTTTCTAAATGCATGTTATGGACACCTTTTTCACCGATTGTCTGGTTGGGAGACAACAGATCCCAATCTTCACATGTCTCCGAACCATATTTATGTTTCCTCATCAATCGATGAAAAATTTGTCGTTTTTAAATGGAATAGAAACATTGATTTTAATGTGCGCGAAATTGAACAAAGGCTCAACGACCGAGAAAATGGGGCAAAAACGCAAAAGGGGGAGACAACAGTGTGAACAGCGATGATACACAGAATCCGGATCCTTCTCTTTCGGACTGGATAGGGGGAGGGACGAAGGATCCGACTCTTTTATCACACTGTCTTCGGATGGGCGAAAGTAACAAAATTTGTGCTCAACAGAAACCATTCTGATCATTTTTGATCGGCAAAATTCACGCGTCCTCTTCCAGCAGCGCGTCAATCACGGCCAGATCCACCTCGAATAGGACGTCCGGACTGGGCCAGACGGAGGGACCGGTCTCGTAGGCGTATTTGGCCAGCAGCAGTCGGTTGGTGTCCATCGCCAGGTGCGAGTTGCGCATCGCACGTTCGGTGACCCCTTCGGAGCAAATGCCTGGGAACAGAGAAGCCGTAAAGGCAAAGACAAATGGCTTTGCCTTTGGGCGGAGCGTTGCGGTTGAACATCGAATCGGCGACCATTTCCGTCTGCAGATGCTCCATCAGACTGTCCTTGGATGCGAGCGCCTTGCGAGAGAGCGCCTTGTCCGACCGAACTAGGCCCTGCACTCGCTCCAGACACCACTGCTGCAGCACATAGTCCGGGATCTGCGGCGCCTCCTCCTCGCCCGCCGACACGTTCAAGTCCACCGAGATGTCCCATTCCCCGTAATCGGCGCCCTTCTCGGAGAGTTCCTTCCAGAGCCTGCCCACAAACTCCTCAACAACATCTCTCCGATGCGCAGACACATCTTCCTTGCTCTTGTTCGGCTCGAACGGATCGTCGGACTGGCTCTGGTCCAGTGTCTGAACAACAAGGTTTCACACGTTGACCTTGGAGTTGGATGTTGGGACTGAACCGTGCCGTGCGCGTTCGACACCTCGCTGTGCTGCTCGTCGCACACGCTGGGCTCGCGAGACACACTCTTGTGCGGGTACTTGGTGAGGAAGCGCTCCAGTGCCCGCGGTGAGGTTGGCGACGGCGGAAAGGTTGTGTCCAGAGTGCCGTTTCCGCTGGACGAATGGCGCCGGTTGGTCAGCACTTTGTCCAGCTCCGCATTCGGCAGGGTCAGACTGCTGGTGCTGTTGTTGTTCTTGTCAATCCAACCGAGGGACTTGGAAGAGCTGCAAAGCAAGAAGATCCCTTGAGCCCTGAGTCTCCTCGGCCAATGCCCCACAATCTGAACACCGCTGCTGGAGCTGGTACGCCTCCCTCGTTGGCGACGAGTTTCTTCTCCCCTCGGCGCTGGATCATGCGACGCAGACGAGACTGCTCGTTGATGGTGTCCACTTGCTGGCGGCTTATCTCAATGTAATGCTTCTTCAGGACCTCCTGAACAAAGAACACTTGAGACTCCTCCTGCCCGAAGATACCTGATTGAACTCCGTCCCCTTGAACTCATTCTTGATCTGCTTCTTCTTCTCGGCAAACTCACTCATCAACGCCTTGAACTTGTCGCCATAACTCTCTTCTTTGTCTGCCGCCTGCTTCCGTTCCTCCTCCAGCAGCAAGAGGCGAGTTCTGGTGTGCTCCCGGAGGACCTCGATGCGAGTGCGTAACGCCTGCATCCGCTCCGATGATTTTGACTTTTGTTTACCCTCACCGTCCATTCAAAATTCTCAAACTTTCTGAAATAAAATTTGTTAAAAGTTCGAACCAACGTTAAACGAATGCGAATATATTTTGTGCGCTTTTACGTCAAAAACAAAGAATCAAATATTTTGTTCATTCCCTTTTTAATACAGAAAGGAGAAATTATTAGATTAATTAATTATGTATTGTAATTAATCATTTAACAGATGAACAATCAAAATAATCTTTTGCATCGCTTTGGCATCTCTCAATGGAATCCATTTTGTAGCAGTTCC
>VAHH01000904.1:0-17970 GCA_013357305.1 Radopholus similis | reverse complement strand
TGGGTATGAGTTGGGGGCAAATAACGATGGGGATGAGTTGAGATGATATTGGGTGGGTATGAGTTGAGGTGGGTATGAGTTGAGGGGGAGCGGACGAAAGAACACAGTCGCCCATTTGTCCGTTTGCAGGGAAAGGGGAGTGCCTCCGTTCGGAGGCAGCGACAGACCGGCAACCAGGTGAGAAGGGAGCATCCGACAAATGCAAAGCCAATTGCCCACTGACCAAACAGCCTGAGCCGGTCAAACCCACAACCATGGCGCACAGGGTGGAACTGCAATTGGTTCTGGTTCCACTAAAGGTCCCTCGATTTGAAGGCAAGACGCCAGTCCGCCGCAGAACCTGGCTGTGAGAAGGCGTGCACAACGTCGGAGGACGGGAAGACGACTGAGTGCCACATCAAGTGCTCAGGGAAAATGCCAGGTGTTCTTTGTTTTTGTTTTTAGTCGAACAAACGTTTCCCGAAGGATTCGGACGGGTCAGCGGCCCGTTGGACAGGGCCTGCGTTGAGCAGTGCAACGGGGGGCCAGTCAGCGACCTGAAGGATCTGAAGCCGGAATGCGAGCAGAAGTGCGCATTCAAAGCGGTAAACTTCTGATTCCGGGGGATTCAGAAAACATTTGCAGCAGGGTCCGGTGGTGTCCTCGAAGAGGACCGAGTTCGGCAAGTTGGAGGACTGTCTGAAGTACTGTCTGGAGAGGGGCCTGGGCCACTCGGAGGAGCAGTGCAAGGCACAGTGCAAGCAGACCGCGAACTACGTGGTGCAGGGATGAGCCGGGAGATGGGGAATGGGGAATGGGGATCGATCGCCGAAAGACGCATCCAAATGTTTTATCAGTCGACAATAGAATCTGGGGAAACGAGGTACAGGAAGAGGATTGCGCCAAACAGCACCAGGGGGAAGCAGAGGAAGGCGCACAGCAGCACCATTTGGGGCGACGCAACGGCCCACCACGATCGGAGTTTGTGCCCCGCTCTGGTCAGGCAGCTGCACTCTGGAACGGCTGTAGGGGCGATCAGCCAGCAGTTGGCCCACAGTCTTCAGTCTTCACCTCTCTCCTGCTGCGGTCCCTCTGTTGCGGAAAAGTGCATTTGCCTTGGGGTGGGGGAGAGGGGATCAGCGGAAAGGGACGAATGGGGAATGGGCCCTTGTGAACACATTTGACGCATAAACTCCAATACATATGTACATGTGTGTGCAAAGTGCATTGGCAAACGGAGGGAATCGGTGAGGCATGAAACCGAGAAATGGCGCAAGGGGAAGGGACCCAGAAGACTGAAACAAAACTGATGATGACAAATAATAGAAATGGGACGGAATGACAAGTGTTAAGTGACAAGTGGCAAGTAATAGGTGATAGCCCACAACCACAATTTCAATTTCAATTCCAATTCCAATTACTCATCGTTTTGCTCCCTTTCCGCCTGTTCTGCTTTCTGCCCCCATTTGTCATCTCTGAGTTCTGACTTGTTTGACTCCAATCACGAGTTGAGCTGAGTGAGCAGCGCACAAATGGGTGCGGCGCACACTTTTCCCGCCGACCGATTCTGCTGCGGTCCTCTGCCGGACTCGGCTCCCTTGGGCGTGCCCACCCCCACTCCTCCCTGTGTTTGCTGAGCAATCAATCCGCTTTTCCTGAACGGCCACTCCCTCTTGCGGCCGCCACAATGCATGAGATCATCGAATGCCGCAGTCTCCACTGCCCAAAAGCGGAACACGCCCTTCTTATCTCCAATCCAGCGGTGAGTCTCTTTTATCAGTTCCCCGGTCGATTCCAATTCTTCGCTTTTAAACGTCCAATCCACCAGTCCCATTGAGTCATTCATTCACTTCACCTCTGAGTTTTGGTTTGGTTTCAACTTCACAGAACTCAACCAAATCCAACGAAGATGGCGCGAACTCTGTTGGCAGCACTCCTCTTGGCCTTGGTACCAACCGATTTTTGCACAGTTTCGAGCGTTTTATTTCAGATAGTCCAATCTGCCGTTTCCACCCCCTACACGCTGTCGATAACGCAACTTGTGGGCGAACTTTCGATCGACCAGTCCAATCAAACTGAGTTGATTCAGGCCAAGAATGACGGCGACTGCCAAATGAACGTGTACCAGGGCGAGTGCGGAAAGGGCAAATCGGTGGTCGACCAAACGCCGGCGGTACAGCTCGATTGGACTACCTCGGCCGAAGACGAGCTGTGCGTCGAGTGGAAGTGCAACAAGAAGGACGCAGGTGCAGGAACCGGCAGAAGACTGATGGACTGATCCGTTGATTTCCAGACAAACTGTACGCGGTGAGGGTGGACAGCTGCAGACTGGTTGGAACCAGTGGGACCACCCAGACGACCGCGGACCTGGTCGACAAAAACGGGTGTCCGCCCAGTCCCACTGGCCTGGTAAAGGACTCGAAGCGGGGGATTGTGCTGACCGCGAGTGGTTCCAGTTCCGCAGCGAGATCCAGTACAACCGGGCGGACAACGTGACCACCGCCAGGGGCTGGACCACCTCTGTGCGCACGATGTTTGCGGCCGTGCAAAAGGCGAATCTGGAGTGCTCCGTCAAAGTGGTGGCGGACGTGTGCCACGCACCAGACGCGGTCCGCAGCACCATTGTGGGACTGGCACTCGTTGGATTACTCCCCAATTGCGCAATTCAGTCCCTGGACGAGTGCAACCGACACGTGTCCGAGGACCAGACGGTGGAGGCCATGTGCCAGCCGAAGAAGCCGGAGCCGGCCGGAAACTGGGCGGTGCGCGAGTCTCTGAGCGGACTGGCCATGCTGCTCTTCACTCTGGTCTCCTCCAAGGTGCTCCAGTGGTGAGCGGAGGGAAAGGGACTCACTCACCTGTCTGCCCGATGGAATGGATTTCTGAACAAATTTACACCTCAAATTGTGAATCGCCAAATAAACACGGAGAGAACATCCACCACCTCGGCCCTGGGAATGGGTTGAGATATCGTTGGTTTCGATCAAACTGCGATCCGGAACCGCAGGGAGAAGAATTTACTATTCCGCGAATGGAAGGACCAAGAAATCGGTTGCTGGTCAAATTTCAGCAAACTCTTTAAAATTTCAAATCGGACACAGAGTCGCTGCGCGTTTCGTCCATTCGTGGTGTTTGGCCCATCTTCAAAGGCACGTCCTGAGTTCTTCAAAGTCCCTTTCGAATGATTCGAAGCTCTCTGCGTTGGATTCCGTGGAGCAGTTCCCAACGGCCCTGTCCCCCTTCAGCGCTCGTTTCGACAAGTCGGCCAGGGCAAGTGCGAATTTGAGTGCGCGCTTCAGCAATTCAATCTGGTCCTCGTCGAAGTGGTGGCGCTCCACCTTCAGGAATTTGTCGAACATCTCCTTGAGCACGCCATTTTTGCGCATCCGTCCGAGGGCGGAGAGCTGAGTGTCAACGTACACATAGATCTCGCTGGCGACTGTGGCGGCTCTGAACCGGGCGATTGCAGGGGAGAAACCTCTGAACCTGTGTGGACCTGAATCTGAGGGTCCGGCATCTGAGGTTGGTCCGGGTGGACACGGCCAGTGTGTCGCTGAGTTCCCGGAGCACCTCTCTGTTTTGGCAGAGCCACTCATCTGAGGGGCGAAAGGCCGTTTCGAAAAGGGATTCCACCACACAGACAGACAGACCGCTGATTGCCGTGTTGGCCTTTTCGAGTTGATTGGTCAACAGACACTTCTGGAAGGAGCGCAGCACCGGATTGTTCCTCGCAAAGAACCTGGGGAGACTGGCCACCTGTACAGGGACACTCACTCAATCACGCAAATGGGGCTAGTGCCCAGGGCCCACCGAATGGAGCACTGCGTTCGGGCCCTCCCTGAACAGCTCCAGGTCCCCGCTGTTCCCGCTCAGCACTCCCACCGCAAGACCTGCCTCCGCGTTGTGCGCCGTCAGAATGTCGTGCGGGTTGTCCCCGACCTGCAAAAGGCCCTCCCTCATTTGCACACCCGTTTTCGGGGGTTGCCATTGCGATGTGCTTGTTGGGCACTCCGGTCCTTGCGGAGAAGTGGTTGACCGAGTCGGCCGCCGGTTTGGGATGGGCCACGGTGTTGTAGCCGATGATCACGTCGAAGTGGTCCGCAATCTGCAGCTCTGTTGCGGTGGCCGTTGCACTCTCCGCCGAGTCCGAAGTGTTGATGCCCATCTGGAAGTCAACCAAATTATTATTCAAACGGCGTACATATTTTGGACTCGGTGCCTTGAACGCGGCCACATCCAGCGCCTTGAGGGTGGCGTGCAGTCCCTGCAGCGGGACCGCGTATTTGGCGCCCGCCTTGGTGAAGTGCACGTTGTAGGCCGCCTCCAGCTGTAGCAGTCTCTCCTCGTCGCCCCGCACCTCGGGGTTCCTACCAACGGTTCAGGCGTATGTATGTACACTATGTGCTCGTACCACAGGCGGACGATGTCCATCGTAGTGCCGGCGGCGATTGTGCTGCCGGACCTGAATATCTTCCTCTCCTCGTCCCAGCCCCCCTGCTCCAGCAAAGTCATCGCAGTCGCCTCAATCTCCTTCTCGCCCTGTGCCCGGATTGAATCTGTATTTCCAATCACCGTTCTGTTACCGCCTCTTTTCCGAGCATTTCGCCCGCCCGCTGTATGGCCAGCTCTCTCGCGCTCATGAACCACGTCTTGTTGAAGTCGACCAGGGTCCCGTCCTTGTCGAACAGGATGGCGTCGACCAGCTTGGAGCCGACCTTCTGAACGGTTTTTGGGTCAATTCAACCCCACCCGTGTCCGACCAATTCCTCTTCGCCCCTCGCAATAACAACTCCCGAAACTGCGTTGCGCATGTACAGCCGCAGCAACTGAGTGGCAAATGCGTACAGGGCATCTCCAGAACTGCCAACGGGAGGGCGTTATTTAAGATCGGAATCAACCAACTCGTTGTCCTCGGAAATTTGTCGGAGCCGCTGTGTGACCGAGATCGCCAGAATGGGCTCGTTTTCCGCCAGGAACTCGCTGATTTTGTGCCAACAGCAGTTTGGCGCATCTTTGACGCGCTTTCGTCAGCCTACGGCCTTCAACATTTGGGCCTCTAATAATAGGTCCAAGCCAAAATCTCCTAACCAAAATGAGCGCCTCAATCTCCGCGTCGGTCGCCTCCAGATGCCCCGAGTCCAGTTCCCTGACCTTGTTCCGCTCCTCAAAGTCCGCCCTCGCCTTCGCCTCATCCGCCGACTGCACGGCCACTTTGTGGGCCGCGGACATGGCATCGGAGGGAGAGAAAAGGAACGAGGACAAACCCAGAATCAGAGGCAATGGCAACGTCATTTAGGCTGCAAAGGGGGAAAGGGAATTGGAGACCAAGGCATCACCACACAACGCTTTTTAGCGCTCAAAATGGAAAAACGAAAACGTTTCAGTCCCGTGGGAATAAAACATTTAGGTACACTTTCCATTTGGAACCTCTTTGAATTGAAAGCATTTTTGGTGTAGAGGGGAGGTGAGAAATGTCTTTGCATTTTTGGCGGAGGGAAGGAAATCTGATGAAACTGTGAGCTTCTAAAAATGGCATCTTGGTCTTGGGGGAGTGCTCTGTGGATGGTGCCACAATTCCATAACAGGCCGTCCCCTAGCTTTTCGTTGGATGAGTTGGCCGCCCACAGCCAAACCCAATCCTCCTCCTCCACCGTTGCGAACACACATCCCACATTCTGTATATTGGAATATTGGTTGATTCTATTTTTATTATTCCTACGTCTTATTGATTTAAAATTGGAAAATTGTAATATTTCTGAAAGTCAAATAGTTCGGTGGAAAACATTTTCGGCAGATGTTCCGTCTGAACGGAAATATTGAATAAAATAATACAATAATATAGTTGGTCGTTCAATGTTTAGTTTTCATGTGCTTTACCCAATCCACTTCGCATTTCGAATCCCATTTCATTGGATTTTCACTTATTTCGGGTAGTATTTGTCGTAAATCTCGGCCAGCTTTTTGCGCTTTGCCTCACAAGACTTGCACTTCATCTCGGCGGGATTGTTGAACACCGCGTCGGAAATTTCTGCGGATTTCAATTTGCAGAGTTTAAGTAACGCCTTTCACCTTCAACGGTCGAACTGGGCTCTGGCTCTGGTGTCGACGGGTCCGCGGTGGAGGGCTCCACTGTGGAGGGGGGCACAGTGGAGGGGGCAGGACTGGGGCTGGGCGGATCGGTGGAAGGCTCCGAGGTGGAGGGGGCAGGGGTCGACGGAGGTGCGGTGGACGGGGGCGGGGGAGACGAAGTGGTCTGCGGAAATGGCTGCACTTTAGATTTGGACGGGACTTTGAGTGTTGGCCTGCGTTTCAGTCCACCGCCTAGTCTTATGCTCCAGAGACTGGTCCAACCTACCGTGGTTGCGTTTGTCGTGGGCTGCATCGTAGAGGTTGTTGTGGTGGAGGTTGTGGAGGTTGTGGTGGTGTTTGTTTCTTCCCTTTCTCTGGAAGAACCGCACACTGAAACGGGATGGGTTTGGGGTGAGTGGTGAGTCTCTTTTCTTCATTTCTGACCGCCGCAGCTCCTTGGACATGCGCAGCGGATGCACTTTCGGAAGAAGAAGTTCTCGCAGTGGTGCTTCAGCTGATCACAAAGCTCACTCCGGTCCACGCATTTGTCTGGGGAAATGAACCAAATCTAGCGCAGGAGGCGAGAGGAGTGTGTTTTGCGGCGGGGTACAACATTTACATTGCGTCTCGCAGTCCCCGGGACAGTCGTCTCCGCAGGCCTCGCACCCACTCATCATGCAGAGGGCCACTACGGCGGAGACACAGAGCAGCACCCAGTGGTTGTGGGCCATTCTCCTGAATTGGGACGACTTTGGAATTGGAAGCTGGGCCCAAACTCAATCCCCGAAGTGAGGCGGAGAATTGCGAATTTGCCCATTTCAATCGCAAAAAGCGAGAAGCCGAACTGTGCCGCTGACGCGATAGGAAGCGTCCGTTGCTCACTCGGGGGTTTGTTCAGCCGTCCGTTTCCAAAATGGCCGCACCAATCATTTCTGTTCCGCCGAACAAACTCGCCAGGTGCTGGATGAGCACACAAAATTGGAGTGGGAAATTCAAGCGTTTCAAAGGGGAGAAAAAATGATGTGACTGTCGGTGTCCGAATGAAGTGTTTCGGGCTTTTATTCTGTTCATCGGTCATCAATCACCTATTTATTTGGGAACACTTTGAACGTTTGAACATTCCCACCAATATTTTCAGTTCTTTTCCCTCGTACTTTATTCTCCACACTATCTTTTTGGCTTTTTAAAGCAGCTTCAAAAATGTCGTTTTTGACAGCATTTTGAGCAGAAAGATACAAATATTAGGTGAAAACTTTACACGCAGTTTTCTCTTTGCTATTTTTATTGGATTCCCTTCACCTCCCTTTGCCTTCTTTTCGGTCTCTTTCTTCTCTTCTCTTCTCCCTTCCTCTCCATCCCACGCAACAGTAGAATTGATTGATTGCGCTGTTCTCTCTTTATTTCATATTTTACTGCTCTTTTTTGATTCATCCCAATCTGCCAAATGGTGCGAATTGCGTTTGTTGTGCTGTTCTTGCTGCTGCCGGTCAAGTCGGACAGAAGCCGAGAGTCCCTCCGTTGCAACCATTTGGGGCACAACAGCCATTTCCCCGCCAGTGCCTTTGCCACCATTCTCCACCGAATGGCCGTTGGCTACCCGCTGATGGTCAGACGGCACTCCGAGGACGGCGCCAGAAGGGAAATCCGATTCAATTTGGACCTGCTGCTCAGAGCCAGGTTCATTTCCCTGTAAGAAGGGAAGTGAATGTTTCGGCTTTAGATACCTGTGGTCTGACATAGAACAGCCGTTGACGGAGGAATTGTTCGACTTGGCGAAGGGGAATGGCATAGCCACCAGAAGGAGGGGGACTGAGAACGTGCTGAACGTCGAGAGGATTGCGCAAAGTGCGGAGGCGAGAGATCTGGCGAAAGGGCACCCGATTCTGAGTTGCGCCATCGCGAGTGCCGATAGTCCCCCTTTCGCTGTTGGGAGTCATCACCCCGTTGAACCTGGTTGAGTGGATGGACTTTCGATTTTGGTTCACAAAATTCTTAAACAGTGCGTGTGGAGCAGAAAACGAAAGATGCGGAGAAGGGGGAGCAACGCAAAAGCGCCGACTTGCAGAAGGAGTACCAAGTGCTGGCCGACAGACTGGCGAAGGAAATGGACGAGCACTTCCAGAAGTGCGTCTTCAAGGTGAACTACGGCGAGGAGTTCATCCACCTGGAGGACGATGTGGGCCAAATGGATTGGTCAGATGGGGGGAAGCTCAGCAAGTGATTTAGCACTCGAAGATAGTCAACTACCAGCGGGAGCTGCTCGCCGACATGGAGGACGCCTACTTCTACCTGACTTCGCCCATTCTGCAGCTGGCCCTCCACCAAGTCGTGGACGGGCTGAAGAGGGCGAAACTGAAACAGGCATTCCCTCAGATGCGAACCCCAAATAAGTCCCTCCCTCCAGGCGACCGCCTTCATTTTGGAGAAGCACAGGACGGCGGTCGCTGCTTGGCGCAACCTGATGGACTACAAGCGCGGCGAATTTGTCCTCTTCCTGGAGGCATCGTGGGTCGCGATCAAAAAGCTGGACGACTTGTCCCGCACTCTGGCGATCGTCGCATCCGGAGAGGAAGACATTGTGCAGAGACTGGAACAGCTGGAGAGCAAGGAGCCGAAAAGGCCGGAGAAGGCGGGGAAGGCCAAGGTCAATGCAGGTAAAGAAAAGGTCCAATTCTTCATCGACTTTGGGCGGACATTTTGCCCTTTTCAGACGAGATCCTGAGCCGGATCCCCAACTTGGACCAGCTGCTGGACAGACATCGCGACCTGACGATGAGACAGCCGTCGGACGACCTGGACGAGGAAACGGAACGCCAGAAGCTGGTCTACGAGGAGATCGAGCTGCTCTTCCACGCGCTCTCGAACGCTCTGAAGACGGAGAAGAAGGACGCCAACGACAAATACGTGCTGGTCGAGGGCAGCATCTGGCAGCCGCAGAGTGTGCGCAAATTCGAGCTTCCCGACAAAATAATAGACTTTCTGGCGAAGAACAAGGACAGGGCCCAGCGGTCGGTCAGAACGCTGGACTACATCAGGGAGATGAAAGAGCCGCAGAACTTCAACCTGGTCAAGGGTGTAAGACCTTTTGTCCCACTAAAAAACACACTGTCCCTCCCCACACTCAGTTCAGCAAATACGTGGAGAGGTACCGGGACGATGCTAGGCCCGCGGTCTACGAGATGTGGAAGGCATTTTCGGAGGGCATCCGGTGGATTGCCCATCTGGACTTTGGCTACAAGCTGATCAAGGTTGGCATTGGAGTTGGGAGGTGGGCAAAGCAATATTTAATAATTGCTGGTCCAGTTCATCTCGACCCTCTGGAATTTGGTGAAGAAGAAAGGGTTGAGTCCCTATGAGAAGAGCGAAGAGGCCATCAGCAGAAGGGACGGATCGCCGAAGGCCGGCGAAATTTACCAAAAAATCCAAAAAGACGCCAAGAGTCCGGCAATCGACGTCAGCAAGTTGATGTACATCGAGATGGAGACCCTGAAGAAGATCATCAAGCAGCACCTGGACGGCCAGTTCGAAGGTTCTTCAACCAGTCAACCAACCAATCAATCAACTAATCAAATCAACAATAAAACAATCAAATCAATCAGTCAACCAATAGAGTGTTGTTTGTATCCAATCCCTCCCAAGCCAGGCTGGTGGAACAGAGTGGAGGAGAGCCAGAACCACAACGACCTGTTCGACAAATTCAAAACCATGAAGTCCTCGGACAGCGTCTTCATCGACAAACTAGTCGACGGCTTCCTGTTGGCGGAGCCAGTGCGCAAAATCGACGAATATTACGGTGCAATATGTGTCCTTTACCACTTTTAATGGAATGTTTTCAGAAAAATTGCGCAGAAAGAACAAATCGCCAGCAGGCGACGCTTCACAAGTGCAGCAGATTGGCGAGAGCGAATTGGCAGAGGCCAAGCTGTTCTTCGGCCTGCTCGGCTCTACCATAGAGGGCAACAGCGACCAGCCGTTCAAATTCTTCCAGCGAGTCGGCTCCGGCCTGGGACACAACTACAAACTGTTGCGGGAGAAGTTCGAGCAGGAGCTGCCGAAACAGCTGGCCAACCGGAGGATACTCGACTTCTTCAATCACAGGGAGCAGATTTTTGGGTGGAGTGAAGAGGTGACAATTAAAAATGGAAATCACAAAATGAACATTTGCGCAATTTAGTTCCGCCAAAAGACGGCCTTTTTCAAGATCAGCATGGGAAGCCAAAACGCCAATTCGGAGGCCAAAAAGGCGAAGAAGCCCTCCAAAAAGTACATTCCCAAGTACCTGTACAGACTGAGAGCACGCGCTTTGCGCTGGAAATACGGCAAGAGATGGGCAGAGAAATTGCCGGAAATGGAGGGCGGGAGGGGGGAGAGGGGCGGGCTGGCGAAGAACACGCGGTTCATCTCGGACTGGAAGATCCACTCGGTCTACCGGGGCCAGAAGCTGCGCAGGGAGAAGGAGAACGAGGCGAAGCTGGACAGCGCCCGTCTGGAGAGTTTGAACGGGCCGGGTGCGGCGGAGGGGGGAACAGCGGCGGTTGACGTGCAGGAGCAGCGGCAGAGGGAGAAGCAGTCGCTGGGGCTGATCGCGGCCGCGAACGGCAAGAAGACGGTGGTTCTGTTCGCAGGACTGCTCCTCGAGCAGCTGGCACGTAACGCCAAGGACCGGTTGGGGGAGCTGGTCCCGGCGGACATGGACGAGAAGGTCTGGAAGGCCTACAGGGAGAGTCTGCGCGAAGTGCACGAGGAGCTGGAGAAGTGGGAGGGCCGGGACCCGGGCGAGTTCTACTGGATCTGCAGGTGCACCCGCAGCAGCAACCGAAAGAACCGAATGTCCCCGTTGCAGGAACTTGAACGAGGAGCAGCGGAAGCGCATGGAAACGCTGCTCAGCGCCTACCTGTCCTCGGGGGCCAGTGCAGCACAGTGCGTCAGCACCATAATGGCGCAGGTGGCCGCCACGGAGGACTACCTGGTCGGCAGAGTGGCGCTGGCGCGGAAGCGCAAGTGGAAGAGCGGGAACAGGGGCTAGCAGACCGCATTCTATGTGTTAAAACCCCGTTCCAAACCAACCAAATCTGTGGTTTTGTGAGAAATTCGGGCATTTCCTTTGGTTCCCTTCTATTTCCAATTTATCCACCTCCTTTGATACATATTTTCTTCTTCAACTTCATTTTGTCGCCATTCAGTGTGAAACAATGTTTTCGCCCGTGACCACTCTGTTCCCTCCGCATTCCATTTCCTTCTGTGGGGACAAACCAGTTTTGAGATTGTGAAACCCACAATAACCACCGACCAACTGATAGCCGTTTCTGACTCCAGATTCCGAATAAATGCCGATTCCCTCGATTCCTTTCCGCGCCATTCTGTCGCTCTCCGTTGTGCGTTTGTGCCTCTGCACTGTGTGGGTGGACCGTCCCGAGGATGTCCCGCTGGCGAGAGAACGCATTCTGACCGAGTTCCGACACAAATACGCGGCTGAAGTGCGCGCCTGCTGCGAGAGAGTGAATGTGAGCAGGGCAGGGTAGCAGTGGGTGCGGACCTGCGGACCCTCTGATGAGCGCTGTCCCCAGTCCGAGGGCCAAATGGACTGTGCGCAGCTGTCCAGTCTGGATCTGGAGGGACGGCCTCGCACCCTGCTCCTGGACGGCCAGGAGGGCGCCGTCAGGGACTTCTTCTTCCAGTGCTTGGCGCACGGACGCGACGGCCGGAAGTGCTGCGCGGAAAAGGGGATGCCGTAAGTGGTTTTGGAGCCGCCTGGGTGCCCCCATTCAAAGTGTCCAATGCCTGCCCCTCTGCAACGCCGCCTCTCCGCCCGCCTCTGGCGTCGACTCCTTGGAGGCGCTGCTGGAGAAGTGCCAGGCGCACAAGGGCACTGTAAGTGCGTCCAACCTGGGCACTTCTGCTAAATATTTACTAATTTGGAGGTCACCAAGTGCTTCCACTGGAGGTGGAGTTCCCGCGACGGCGGCCAAATGCACTTCGCCGACCAGGACCAGGGCAAGTAAATCAAAGACAAGAGTCACATTCGGAGAATTGTATTTGTTTGGCGCGAATAAATAAATCGGTTCGGGCAGTTGGGTTCCTCCCCTGCTGCACATACTTCTTAACATTCCATAGCAGTTTGCCCTGGCAGTATGGCCATGCAAAGAAGCACGTGGAGCGGAGAGCCAGGACCGCGGGAGGTCAGCCGAATGCGCAAATAAATATGCTTTGCACTGCACATTTGGGTGCGAAGCAGCCGAAAGCAGGGCGAGTAAATTTGTCGCTGCACAAGTTCCGGCTCCGCTTTGGTCGCTTTCGGGCGGTGGGCGGAGGATTTGGGGGAGGGCAGCAGCCGGGGATAATGCTTCTTACTTGTGCTTGCTTCTGCCGCGTCCCCCGCTTTCTGGCGAAAGCGAAAGGAGCAGTCGGTCGGTGTTTGGGCGAAGGAAAGACACACAACAGACAGACGGGTTGTGGTGCGAGGGAGGGCGAGAAGAGCGGACGAAGGAGAGAGGGCAGGAGGGAATGGGAATGGGATTAGGATAGAGTGAGTGAGTTGACTCCGCCGGCAGCAGCAGATCTTCTTTCGACCCATTGCCTCGCCGGTGAACTCGGAGAATGGATGGGGATCATCGAGACGGGCAAGAATGGGAACAGCATTTCGCACTCTTCGCTGCAAGGCTGCACACCAAATGCACAAAAGTTGGTCTTACATATGTACATATTACATATGTATGTGCAGCTCAATCACTGACTCTGACTGTTGTTGTTCGTTGTCAGTCCTCTGAAGCTTTGAAAGCTAATTGTTTTGCAAATAGGTAAGAGTATTATAGTGTTAAAATTTGGTTATTTCAATTAGGCTGCTGAGAGAATGGGAGGCATGGATGGTAATGTGACAATCAATCACTTGCCATCTAAGCCTAAAGAAAGCTTCAAAATTCGTCGAAATTTGCATGTTTTGGACTAGTGGATAGAAATGTTCGCAATTGTCGTCGACATTAAGAAAGACTTGATAGGTAAAGATCGCCCAATTTTTGATTGTGCTTTTGGAGGGATTCGGCTAATGTAATGGATGAAAGAAAGAAAGAAAGGAGAGTTGTGGGCTGAGTGGAGGGGAGCGGCTAAGCTGCTGAGATGGATGACGGCGGTATCTGCCGGGGATATCTCTTTTCAGCGGCTGCTCCCGGACAATGGGAGCAGTGAAATTCGGGCGAAAGTTCTTGCCTTCGCAGCCCTGTCTGCCCGGAACGATGATCCGCTGCCCACTTGCCGCTTCGGCTTTACTCCCTTCAGCCGAAATCCCCCACACACCGGCGGCTGGGCGCATTTTGATCAATAGCCGCATAACCGACGGCTGCTGGGGAGAGGAGGCGCTGCTGCTGGAGAGCAGCAGCACAGCTCCATTAAATATTATATACTCGCCTTGTGCTGCTCCGAGCAGCGCCAGTTGGTCAGCCCAGGGCAGGCAGGCTGTGTTGGTTGGGAATGCAAAATCGGAGAGGGAATGGATCTGGAGGGAGGGAGTTCGCGGAAACGGGGCACAGCCGAGAACCGAACCCAAGCCATTCATTCACTCGCCTGGGAGTCCAAAAAACTCCGAGACGGGTGCCGAAAAAAGGACGGGGAATTGTTTTTGCCGCACTTCAGACTGATTAATGGAGCGAAAAATCACTTTCGTTGAGCACCTTCGGCGGGCAATGGCATTGTGTAAAGTGTAAACAGGCAAAAGAAGAATGCGTTTTGCAGAATTGAAAATCGATCGGAAAACACATTTTGGCCGGGGAAAGTTTCAGACACTCGCCATCAGCTGTGCTCCTCCACAGTCGACCGCTGATTCGCGCAATCGATAACATTTTCGCGCACAACATAGAGCGAGAGGACGCGTGAAGGGAACAAAGGGACCGGGGCAACTGGAGGGATCAGCGCACGGAAAGGGAGGGGAGGAGAGGGGACACGACACGACCCGTGTTTACGCTAACAATTGCACATTTTGGCCCTTTGTCACCACCATCCAATATGATTCACCTAGATTTTACGAAATTGCGCGATCTGTGATTGGCAAACATACATAATATAATAATACAAACAGCTAATGTACATACATGTTTATGCAAGTGTGCATGTTGCGGGAATGGCTTCTGGTTCATGGCTGTTGTTTGGCCGAGGCCTGTTTGACCGTCAGCAGCACTACGTTAGTTGTCTTGTTGTGGTCGCTGTGCGAGATCATCCGCCGGTAGAGCAAAGTGCACAGCGCCAGTGAGAGGCAGAGCAGACAGAGGATGGCACTCCAGATCGGGTTCGGACCGCGCCATTCGTACACGCGACTGAGGGGGGGGGGGATTGGGGAACAAGTCACCATTTGTCTGTTCGATACGTGAGCACGACGGGCAGCAGCATTGAGGGCACGTCCGAGCACACAATGTAGACGCCCTGCATGGTGCCCTGGCGGACCCGGCCGAGCACCTTCGAGTACAGGATGTCCAGGTTGATCTGCGACAGCGGCACCGCCACACCCAGCGCCAGGACCAGCGAGCCCAGGAAGAGCGGCTCATTCACCAGGGAACTGGACCGGGGAAAGGCGAACAGCTTCCACCAGATTTGGGGGACTCACGTCTGGCCGCACCAGTCGAAGCGAGCCGCACAACTGGCGTTGGCCGCGTTGGTGGCGCTGGTCGAGTTGCAGCTGGCCAGCTGGTCGACCATCAGGCAGGGGATTGTGTCCTCGTAGAAGGGCCACGCATAGGTGACCAGGTAGACCGCGAACAGCAGACACAGGGCCCCGATGATCGCGTTCCGTTCGGACAAACTGAAACAATGGGGCCCAAATGGGCTCAGAACCCCGCTTGGACCCACCGTTTGCGCATGTCCAGAAACACGTAGAGCAGATTCCACGCGATGCCGTGCAGTCCGATTGCGCCCAGAATCAGCGACTTGTTGCGCACGAACTGCTCGTTGGTCCACTGGAAGGCCAACTGCACGTACGGGGGACCCACTCTGTGGAGGGGACGGACAATGCGCACAATGGGGTGTTTGTGCACGTGAGGAAGTTGAGCAGAGAGAGCGACACCACAAATCGCGTGGCCAGACAAACGGCCACCGCCGCTCTGTCGAAGGGCGGCTGGTCAGGGCCGAGTGGCTTCTTCCCGGGGGCAATCTGTTCCGGCTGGCTGTGGGGAATTCTGCCGTCAAAATGGCACAGCAGCAGATAGAGGGCCAGAAGGGAGATCGCAATCGCCAACAGAATGGGCGCCGTGAACACGTTGAGGTGGACGCCGAACGGGAGGCGGAAGCCCGGGAACGGGATGGACAGCACAACGTTGACCACTGGGAGGGCAGTGTCAATTATATTTCCATGTTGGGGGCGCACTTGGGCCGACACAGAGGCCGATTGCCGGCGCCAGACTGCAAATGCCCACCGCCCTAGGCCTGTCCTGCTCTGTGCTGGCATGGGCCACGTGGGTGCTGGACCCGGGGCACAAAGGTCACTCTCATCAGGGGGCATTTGCTCGATTACCGCCACATTGCGGCGGCGCCCACGGACAGGCCGAGGAGCAGCTCGAACAGGACGAACAGCAAGTGGACTCGGAACTGGTCGGGCGCCACCAGTTCGATGCACAGGTACAGCGAGCAGGACACCAGAGCCAGCACCTTGCCGGCGACCATGGCGGGTCTGAAGCAGAGGGAATGCGCCATTTGGGGAACGGCAGTGGCCCTTTGGCCCACTTTGTGTCGCCCCTCCGATTGGTCCAGAGGCCGGCCAGCATTGCAGAGACAAAGGTGCCCAGTCCTGAGGTGGAACCGAGCACCCCGAAGAAGGTCTCGTTGGTACCGCCCTGGTCCATCTGAAACGGGAGAGGGGACAAACTGGTGTCCCCAGTTGGGCCAAGTGACTGGAGTGACCTGCCGCAGGTAGGGCCACACCATCACGGAGTTCTGGTGGATGGCGCCGATGAAGGCGACCAGCGTGGAGACGTAGATCGAGGGCCAGTGGGTTTTGGACGGAGACATTTTGAGTGGGAAAAAGCGATTGATAAATGATGGGCTGAAACGGAAAGTGGAGAGAATGAAACTGAATGCTGACTGGCGGAAGGGATTAAAATAAATAATTGCATTTTGTACGGGGCGGAGAATGAATATGAACAAGATGGATGGATGGGACAAGTTGTGTGAATTATTTGGGACTGGAATGTCCGTCTGAAATCCGAAAAAGGCACCAAACTGCCTTAGATTTGATGTATGACAAAAGTGGGTAACTTGGAATTGGAGAGTTCGAACTTTGAATGGGAAATTGGAAACCGAACCAGCGACGGCTGTTGGGGCGGCGCACTTTCATTGGTGCATTCCATTCCGCTCGAGATGCCCAATTCATTGTTTTGCGTTGTTCTCTGTCATCGCTCCGTCGCTTCCGCCTGTCGTGAACACATTTCGCTATTTCCGCCACAAAAGTGCGTGTTTTTCATCGTTTTTGGCGATCAATATAAATGGAAACTAAAAACAAACACAAAGGGGCAGAACATTCATTGGATGGTGGCTGCATCGATTGTTTGGTTCGCAGATCGTAAAACCGGGAATGGGTTGTTGAGTGTTAAAATAAAATGATTAAGATTAAGCAAACAGTGTTCATTCACCTACTGGGTTCGAATGAATGCACAGTTGGAGGACACGAAGAACAACTCACTCATATGTATGTACCTAGAGTGCTGGTTTTCCGAACTGGAGTGAAATGAGCTGTTCTGTGGTGGCAATTATAAATGCAGCTAGAACTGAGAAGTGGGGAACTACCAAAATGGCAACTGGCAGCAGATGCAAATGACACGGGACTGGGAAGTCGGAAGGAAGTGCTTGAGCAGCCGAAACGCAAAGTTTTTGCATTGTTCTCCCGTTTTTAAAGGAACAGTGAGCACATCAGCTTTCAGTGTGCCAAATTTGCCTAGGCAAAGATGAATAGATGAATAATTTACTCAATGCTTCTTACCCGTTGAATCTTTTCCGTAGCTGGTCATGGTCATACCGGACTTGTCAGCGTGTCGCATCTGGCAGTAACGATTATGGTCAACTTGGCAGACCACGGCGTTTGACACGGCTAAATTTCGTCACCGTTGAGCATCTGTAAGTAATTAAACATCGTATTCCATGTACACGAAAAATATCAGTTGGAAACTGACTCGTGTCTGAGCTGGTGCAACTCGTAGGCCGCAACGAGCGTTGCACTCTCTGAAGTGCTTTCCTTCCGAAACAACGGGTGGCGGTTCACGGCCGAATGGAGTGCCTTTGGAAGAGGCAAATATGAATGGAACAAGTAAAACGAGGCAAGGCAACATTTCTGAGGTGTTAGCCAAATTTCAATTAATAATTACAATTTATTGGAATACATAATAGGGAACCGGCCGGTGAGTGATGATGATGATAACAAGTGTTAATAAACTGTGTTTCCTTCAGAAGGTAAAGTGCAAGACGGATGCAGAAACTGAGGCCAAGGACGTGTTTCTGTACCGCGCCTACATCGGACTGAACAAGCACTCGATTCCGCTGAATGAGATTAATCCATCCAGCGCATCCCCCGCTCTGCTCTCCATCCGTCGTCTGGCGGATTATATGAGCAATCCCGGAAAGAGGTTTGAAAACCCAAATTGCTTTACTGAAATGTGTATCTTTCCTCTACCTCTATAGGGCATCAATTGCCGCGGAAGTGACCTCCGAGTTGGAGTCCAGAACAGGCGCAAGTGACGAAGACGTACTTTGCCATTTGGCGAGCGCACTCATATTCATGCACGAAGAGGTTGATACCTTCAATCTAAATGGGCTTCTCTTATCACTTTTTCAAGTTTTGCAGAATGTGGAGGACGCACTTCGCGTTTTGGGTCGCGCGCCGCAAACGTCCCTGGAGGTCTTAGCGCTCAAGATTCAGTGTTTGCTGAAGTTCAATCGCGGCGATTTGGCGG
>VAHH01000903.1:0-17972 GCA_013357305.1 Radopholus similis | reverse complement strand
ATTCTGAAATAGTTAGACATAAACAGGTCTAATCAGTGATTATAGACTTGATCTGATCAAGCTTAGATAAATCTCCTTATTTTTTATAGTTGTCTCCTTATTTTTTATAATTGTCGTCTAATTAAGTATGTTTTGTCGTCTAATTAAATATGTTTTTGGCTGTCGTCTAATTAAATATGTTTTGTCGTCCAATTCAGTATGGCGTGTCGTCCGATTAAATGACTCCCAATCTAAAATCATTTGTGCCAATAGAAAAAAAAATTGACGGCCCTTTTTCACTATTTACCTATTTTAAAACGTTTGGCATTATGTTCAAAAAATGAAAATTCAAATGAATGTAACCAGGGTTCGGATCGGTACGAAGCATGAAAAAAGGACATTCATAAAGAAAAAAAGGACAGCAAAGGCAATGACCAATGAAAAAAAGTAAAAAGGACACATCAATTTTTGCTATTTATCGATCAAAAATCGGTGTATAAAGTATAATCAATTGTATTTCTCTCCAGAAATGATTGCTTTCAACAATTTTTTTGTGAATTTCGCGCCGCAGGCGAAAATTTAGCGCTTTTCTGTGGGCGCAGGTCAATTTTTTTGACTTTTTCTGCGCCGCAGGCGAAACAGTCGTTAATCGAGCGAGCAAATAGTGAACGAATGCGAAGAAATGGAGCAACGACTGCTCGCTACTTTGGGGCAGCGACTGCTCGCCGCGGGAAACTATCTGTGGCTGATGGAACATTTTTGGAGGGGCACCGCTAAACTGATCCATCACGATAAAACACTATAACTATTCAAGTAATTTAATTAATTTAGTTAAGCAGATCGAGGATTAACGTGAAACATGTGGAAATGGAAATAGTAACGCGAGCGTACGAAACGTCTACGTATGAAATACACTACTAGGTAATTCATTACTACGCCTCTCCCCGTTTAAGCCTAAGTCCTAGTCTAATCTTTAGCCAAGTAACCTTATAAGGATTTTGATTTTTGTCCAATATTCATCAGCTTCACATTCCATTTTTAGGTTTTATTGTTTATTAAATTTCGGATGGGGTTCAATCTTACAAAATACATAATTGTTGTAGTTTCTCTTACAAAAATGGCCTAGTACAGATTACAGAATTGAAATAGAAGAATTCACATGGACACTTTGATCGTAGGCTCATTCCTCCTCGTCCTCCGTCTCCATCGGGGTACCCACAGTGGTGGTGGTGGTAGTGGTCTTGTGCTTTCGCTTCTTGATGGTGGTCGGTGCCGCGGCGGTCGTGGTGTCCTCTTCTTCGACGGCCATTGTGGTGGTCTTGATACGAACCTTCTTCGTGGTTGCCTCCGTCTCTGGCTCTGTTATTTTCGAAATTCAGAATTTCCACTTCACAAAAACGTACCGGTTGCATTTGTGACTGCCGTGGTTTCGGGCGCAACTGTGGTCGTGGTCTTGTGCTTGCGCTTCTTCTGGGTTGAGGCCTTCTCTTCGCTCAGCTCACCACTCTCCTCCACTGCCGGGCCAACTGTTGTCTTCATGTGTTTCCGTTTGCGGGAGTGCTCTTCCGGCACGATCTCGGTCACTACCTTCTCCTTGGGCACTTCCTCCTTTTGGCGCACCTCTTTGGCCGAATCGCGGATCTCGCGTGCCTCTTCGTCGGCCTTCTTCAGCGCACTCTTCAGCTTGACGCTGCCTGATGCCTCAGTGGTGCCCTTGACCCGTGCAGTGACAGTGGCGGACTCTGTCTCGGTCGCATTCACAATCTCGTCTAAATAAACAAATCACCAAATAGAGTTAATAAAACTCCCCACCTCCCGCTTCCTTGACCATCTCCCGTGCATTCTCCAGCTCCTCATCCACATGCTGCACAGTTTTGTTCATTTTGGTGTGCACCACCTCCTCCGTCACTGTCGCGTTCCCACTCCTGTCGCAGTCCCCCTCAGCGATTGCCTCCGTTGTGGTGCTGTTCGCCTTCTTGGCCGGTTCTGTGGTCGCGACAACCTCTTCTGTCGTTGTTGTGGCATTCACAGTGGTTGTTTCCAGTGCGTGTTCCTTTTCTTGCTTCTTCTTCGGCTTCTCCTCCTCGCTCACTTCTGTGGATGTCTCGCGAATGGTCCGTGCCTCCTCCGCGTGTTTGTCGTCCCTCACCAAAGCTGTCCCGTTCTTCTTCGCCGCCAGCGTTGTCGTCTCCTCCTCCTCTTCGCAATCTTCCTCCTCCGATGGGCCAACCGTCGTGGTTGTCCCCTCAGTCCGGCCCTTCTTGCTCTTCTTGCCCTTTGCTGTGACCGTTGTGATCACTTCGGTTGTCGCGTTCAGTGTGTGCTCCTTCTCATGCTTCTTCTTCACCGGTTCCTCTTCCTCCACTTTCGCTTCCCTCACCTCAACATGTGCATCCTCCTTGCCTTCTTCTACGTGCACTTCCCTCAAGTCCCTATCAGCGGATTCCGTTTCCTTGTCCTCACCCTTGGCTGGCCGCACCGTTGTGGTCTTTGCTTCCTCTTTGCCCTCCTTTTTCGTTGGGCCTTCCACCGGAGGAAGTGTGGGCGGTGCTTTTGTGCGATGTTCCTCCCCTTCCTTCTCTTCACTCTCGTGCACCGGTGCAGCTGTGGTGGTGGTGCCCTTGCCTTTCTTGCGTCTTGTCGTCTTTGTCTCTTCCTCCTCGACCAGCTCAGTTGTCAAGTGCTCCTCAACGGGAGCCTCCGTTTCCGGGACAACGGTAGATACTACTGTCGTCGTTGTCAATGTTGTCGTTGTGGTGGTTGGGGCCACTGTCGTGAAGCGGTTCTTCTTGCTCTTGCGTCTCTTCGTCGTGGTCTCCTCTTCCTCTGGGCGCAAAGTTGTCGTCTCGTTCAGCATAGCGGCAGTGGTGGTAGAGGTCACCTCCTCAGTGGTGGTGGTGGTAGTGGTCTTTTTCTGTTTTCGCTTCCTCGCTGTCGTAGCCTCCGTTGTCGGCTCCAGCGTGGTTGTCTCCACTTCCTGTTCCCTCTCCTTGTCACACTTCGACATACCGCGAGACTTTTTCTGGCTCCTGCCTTCGCCCTCAGCCGCTTCTTCCGCCTCAGCGAGCCGTTTGCAACGTTCAGCACGAACCCGTTCTTCCGCATCGCGCGATTTGCCTAAATTTTTTTAGTACTTGATTCCTCCATCTCGCTCTCCTTTTTCTCTTGATCTAATTATTCCCCCTATACAGCAAACGTCTTCCTTATTCAAAAAACGAATATCCAAATCTGGTTGTGTTAACGGGCAATGAATATTATAAATTGCATTCAGTCAAAATGTGTTCAGTGTTCACCCACCAATTTGCTAAAATGAGAATTTTGAAACCCGCAAAAAGAAAAAAGGCTCCCAATGCAATGGCCAATTGTATTTCTAGGGAAGAGCACCAAATTGAGCTTAATTACCGCATGTCAAAAAGTGAACTTTTGAATGATAGTCTGATTACTTCATTTTCGGTGATTTTTTCATCAAAACGATTTTGTTCAGGGCTCCAACTCCTTCGGACTTCAGAACATACGTGCGTCCGCCGAGCAGGAGAAGAAAGCGACAAGTGCCAACAAGGAGAGGAGCAGGAGAAGAGAGGTCCTCACCATGTTCGCGTCTGAAATGGGGAATCGAGAGGAGTGATGGGTGTTCGGATCAGCGGCTGAATGTGTGGTGGTTGGATGGACTGCGAGCAGCACGGGCGAATGCCCGTGCATATGAACGTGCGGGTGGAACTGCGCTGGCGAGGGCGGTATCTCCCCTAACCCAATCCAGCCACGGGCTGGACACATGGGCGTTCAATTCATTGATGCTGACACGTTAATTGACTCTACCCGTTTGCAGCGGCGGCTTGCACGTTTTTTGCATTGCGCAACCGTTCGCTGCCCAAACCAAAACAACAATAACATTCGTCGTTCGCGACTACTGGTTTCGCTGTTGGAGATCGGATTTGCAAAAAATTCACTTCCCTCTCTTTCTCCGACTCTGGTCGCTCCTCTGTGGACCTGTGAGGCCAAAGGCAGTATCAGTGTGAACACCGCCACAAAGCAATTGCGTATGGCAGGCGCAAACGCTGTGGCAAAAAATAGAGAACGTCCACAGCCTCAATCAAAAACATTTGAACATCATATTCATGTTCATTTTTAGGCCGATGCAAGTGCTTGACTGTGAGACTGTGACCGACAAAAACAACTCCAGACAATCATTTCTTGTAAAATTATCCCAACATTAAATCGCCGACAGTACTTTTGCGCCCATTTTCACACGATTTTGTGGTCTCGATACCTTTCGGACGATGGGATAATTAGACCCGTGAGTATGCGACAAGGCTCTTCCAGGCAATCGCCACAAACAAAGTTGGCGGGAAACATTTTGAACTTTGTTGGAAAACAAAATGTGTGAACGTATTTAGCTTTAGCTCAAGAGAAGCAAGTACTTTCATTTTGGAGGACGAAAACATTTGCCAGACTGGGCCATTTAGTATTTACGTATTTAGTACTACTACCTAGGAGAAGGAGGAGGTATTCTACAAAATCAAAAGTAATAGGAAATTGAACGAACGAATACATGAAACTGAAAATAAATTAGTAGTTCCAATTCCAAACTCCAAACCAGTCCATCAGTAAGTACATCAGCAGTAGTCCATCACCAATTCCTAATAGTAATAATCCGCCAACCAGAAGGGGGATTTGCCGACCAAAAAAATGATGGATTCGCGCATTGCAATCAACGCCACTCTTTTCACTCATTTACCTATTAGTTACCTACTATTAACGATGGATTGGGCCCCCAAAATGTGTGCATGATCCACAGTTGGGAGGGACTTGGGACTGGTGATGCCAATGGAGAAGCAAGCGATAAGGTACAAGTCAAAGTGCAGAGGAATAATCTCCATCTTCAGAAAATTGTATTATTTTCATTTTGGATTTGGTCAACAAGGTTTTTAAGTCTGGAAAGAATAGAAATAATCGCCTCTGGTAAACAAGACTAGCTTCAACCTCAACCTTTATGCGGTAATTCGGATTAGTTGCTGCGCAAATATTTTATGTATTTGCACTGCCCCAACACCCATAAAATAAAATCCGCCTAAGTCCATCCCAACAATGCAATTTGACCGGTGAACACTGACTGCTCTGTGGCGCTTATCGAAAGTGCATTCCAGAGATAAGCAACAAGAAGGGGAATGTCCAAATGGTCAGCGACTGAAGGGAGAAGGAAAGCGGTGGTTGGCGAAGAAAAGTTACTATTTTCAAAACACAACCACTTTATAATCAAAACAAGATTATTGAAATTGAGCAACCATTTTGATGTTTTAATGTACTCTGGTCACGTGTTTTGGGCGTGCAATAATCGCATTCCCGTCGATATACAATTGTTCGTTCCGTCTCTCCGCTCAATCCTCCACATTCCAATTTTCAAATTAATCAAAAATCGTCACGCACGCGTTCGATTATTTGTGCATTCACAGAATATTCTCGCCCTCCCAATTGTTGTCTCAGTTTTCCGTCCTTTTTTTTATTAAAAAATGTGGGAAGGCGAGAATCGGCAGCGCCAGAACCCAATGCGGTCAAATTGTTCTTTCCCGCATAAAAACAATTTCGTCGTACCTTGGAATGTTCGTCCATTCCCGTTTATTCTGCCCTCCGTTTCAGGTACTCAATAAATATTTTCGCCTCTTCCATCGCTCTCTCCACTTTCGCCGCAAATGCAGTCCAACGGCCATTCGATGGACAGCTGCTGGACAAACAGCGGAATTCCTTCCTCCACCAACGCGAGTGGAGCGGAGGAATACGCACCGAAATGCTGTCGTGGCGGTGGGGGATTCCGCTACGTGGTGCTGCTGGTCGCAGTGCTCTGTCTGACCTGCATTTGCTCCAACATGATTGCGTTCAACTTCACCGTCATCCTCATGCAGCGGCCGAACTGGCAGAACCTGTCTCTGCCCGCAAACGATTCATCATGGGCCATTCAGCAGAGTGGTGGTGACCACCAGGTACGCAAATGCGGGAACACACTTCCCATTCGATTCCAAGGAGCAGTCCCCTGCTGCTGCTGTGGTGCTGAACGCCACACACGTGATCCCCGCCCAGGTGCCCTATTCGGCCGAGGAGAAGGCCCTGCTGTTCAACTCGGTCGGCATCTCCAGCATTCTGTCCACGTTCGTGTTCAGCGCCCTCTACACCAAATTCGGGGCCCGCTACGTGTTCTTCTGCGCAGGAGTGATAAGCACTCTGTCCACGGGACTGCTTCCGCCGGCAGCCTCCGCCGGAATGGTCGCTTTCGTGGGCGTCAGATTCCTCCAGGTCGACACAATTCCACCACTTACTTAGCCATTCACCCACGCCTCCTTTTGAGGGCTTCGCCTACGGGGCAAATTTCGCCGCGATAGGCTTTGTGTGCCACCGCTGGGCCAGCCTCCACCAGCACGGACTGTTCCTCGCCTGCATGACCTGCTTCAGCTCATTCGCCGTCATCTTGACCAACCCGATTGCGGCATTCGTAATCCCCAGCTGTGCCAAAACACTTCTCCCTCCGCTCTCCCCATCCAGATCAGCTCCACCCCGGAATTGGGCTGGCCCTGGGTCTACTACTCGTTTGCACTGTTCTCACTGCTCAGCTTCACACTCTGGTTGTGCCTCTACTCCGACCAGCCGACCAAACACCAATGTGTGGGTGCACACGAACTGAAGGCAATTCTGCACGAGAAGACCGCTGCCGAGATCGACATCCAGCACGACATGCCCTATCGGGCGATTCTGTGCAACAAACTGATCTGGGTGGTGTGGCTGAATGCTTTCGCGGACATTGTCACCATCGTGTTCCTGATGACCTACCTGCCCACCTACGTGTCCAAGGTGCTCGGCTACGGGGTGCGCGAGACGGGCATCTGGAGTGCGCTGGGCGCACTGGCGGGGGTGCCCGTGAAAATCGGCTCGGGATGGCTGGCCGATGTGTTGACGTGAGTCCCGAAAAACTCTTCAGCCGGGTGGACAGTCCGAGCCGTTTGCAGGTGTTTCGACCAGGTGAACGGGATGCGCGTATTCAATTCGATTGCGCTTCTTGCCTCCGCCGTGCTGTTCGCCATCGTCGGATTCGTGCCCGACCAGTACCCGTTTGTGGCGGTGCTTCTGCTCACACTCAACATCGCTGTCACCGGCACCAACTGCGGAGGCTTCTACAAGTGTGCCACCCTCGTCAGTCGGTATCCGCCATTTTTGAGAGTGTTCTCAATAATGATTGCGATTAAGCCAATACGCCCACTTCGTTGTGGCGGGCATCCAATTCGAGAAGTCGGTCACTCTGTTCGTCTCGCCCATTCTGTTCTACTTCTTCATCAATGACGAGTCCTCGCGTGAACAATGGCGCACCGTGTTCCTTGGGATGGCTGTGGTGCTCACTGTGGTCCGCTTTCGACTTTCAAGCTTTCCTGGCAATGACATTTGATTTCAGGCAAATACCTGTTTCATCTTCACGGCCACGGACAAACCTGCGGAATTCACGAAGAAAGCGCCCGTGACAACCACAAGCAGAGTGGAAAGCTTGAAATTGAAGTGAGAAACCTCGTTTTGACTGTACAAATTATTGGATTGAGTGCAAATCTATGAAAGCGCATAAAATAAGCATATTTTGTCCAATTTATGTTAAGTAAATTGGGTGCAATGTGAACAATCAAAAGGACCACACACTGATGATTCATCCCCTTATTGGTCAGTCATCATCGCTTCATTGGCATTTGGGTCGTCGCATTGTTCTTGTCCATCTGCAAAAATGGATGGGAGGAGTGCGCGTGGGCGGTGAACATGAGCACGAGCACTGCCAACATCAGCAGCACCAACAGCGCAATGCCCAGACGACAGCACAGGCGGCGGCGGAAACTGCCCTTGGGGCAGCAGCCTTCACGCTGGGCACTACTAGCAGAAGGGTGGGGAGCGACGCCTGTGCCAAGGAGGCTTCAACAGACATGTGCTTGTTGTTGTTGCTCACCCAATGGGTGTGCGCCTCCTGGGCCCGCGTGGGGCTTTGAGAAGGACTTGACCGCCTGGAACTTGCCCTCTTGGGGCGAGCTGTGCACGTAGTAGCGCACGCTGGGCGGCGCATAAGGATCATCGGAGAGGCGGCGGAGCGCTGCAGGCGGCAGAGAGGCGTCCAGGATGGGCGGCAGTCGGCCCGGAGGAAGTGGCGGCGGCTGGCGAAGCTCTGAAGGAATTGGATGTGCCCAGAGTGTGCTCCCCCTTTTTGCGTTTATTCCAAAGACATTCGCACCGCTGAAGGGCTGCTCTTCGTGCTGGATGACCGAGTGGGGGGACGAGACACGCGGGTAGATGGCCGGCGGGGTCGGCGGGAACCCATTGTTGGCGCCGCCGTTTTCGGGTTCTCCCGCCTTCGGCTGCTGGCGCAGCTCGTTGAATTCGCTGCCGTCCCTCTCCATGCCCAAATATTTCGACAGGGAATGCGAACAAGTGCCAACAATTTGGTGGTGTGGAATGGGAATATTATTGTAATAGATGTGGGCAACGGTGGTAGGCCCCCAACGGGCAGAGTTGTGCCGTTACCAGGGCACCACACCGTTTACCTAATTGGACTGGAATCGCGTGAACACCAATGGGGGAATGGGCGAAACTCTCCCTCTGAACGCGGTCACGAACTCACGCGTCGGAAATAACCTGTCACAAGCGGTTGCTGAAAATTTGATTAGCGCAAACGGGTGACGCCATTCCCAACGCTTGTCGGCACTCATTGGCATTAAGTGAAGGAGTTCACACCAAAGGATAATTGGTAGCGCCCAAAAACACCAATTATCAACATGAACGCGACAAACGAGGCAAAATGGGCGGTTTTTTTAGTTGTGATTACTGATATTTTAGGGCTTAATTGGAGGGCTGTCCATCCAAGCATTAAATTGGTAAAAAGCGGATGTTCATTTTGTTGAAATAAATAAATTATATTTTCCTTTGGCAATCACATTTCTATTTGCCTGATTGCATAGCAAAAGAGAAATGACAAACGGACAAACCCAATGACGGCGAAACAAATGCCATATGAGGAGATGAATGATATAGGTAGACGAAAAAGAATACAGAAATGGGGGGGGGGTCAAGACAACTCGACCTATGTGAAGCAAGTTGGCTATTTAGCTAAAATAGCCAACTTGACTTCACATTAGGCTTAGACATAAGCTAAGCTTAAGCTTAAGCTAAGCTAGCATTGGCTTAAGCTAAAATAGCCGCTTCACATAGGTCGAGTTGTCCGCGACCCAGAAATGGGAACGGGAACAACACTGAGCATTTGCATTTGGGACATCAAGTAATCAAATCATTCACCATCAACTGATGACACCGAAAAGAAGAGAATTTGTCACTTGAAGAAGCGAAACGAAAAGAATTTTATGTCGTTTTTAATTTTTTGCGAAGCTGTTTTGATCATCAATCGCCTACACTGCATTGGGGTCGCACTGCTCGCTTGCCCCTTCCTCCATCGATCGGCCTGCGCAGACCAAAGGACCAAACAAGAAATTTTTATAGTTTTTTTCTTCATTTTGTCTGTTTTCATTTTGCCAAAAGTGAAAATAGCGCGTAAAAATCATTCCAATAAATTGCAATATGGTCTTTCTTTTAATTTTAATTTTTAACCATCCCACTTGCACTTGTTTTCACTGCTTACTGGTCTTTTCTAATTTTCTTTCCCCCAATTCAGCGAAAGCCAGTCTCAACATCCACAGACACAATCGATTCCATTCGTCCATCCCATTATTGCAATGCATGCATCGGCAAATGGGCGAGACTCGTCATCCAAGGGGGCTACTAGTAGACCACAGCACTCCGATCAGGATGCGTCTCCGCCGTGGGACACTCGAGAGGTGAAATTCAACACACTGCTGCTGTTCATGTCCGCCACTGCAGCGGTGCTGTTGGGCATTGTGAGCGCACACAAACGCAAAAACACATTTTGGCAGTGCAGATCGGCTGGACTGTGTGGACGCGCGAGAAGGTGAGCACCGTAGAGCTGGACAGGGTCTGCAAAGAGGTGCCCAGTGACTATTGTCTCCAGGTGGTGGACAAAGTGGACAAAAACAGGTTCAAATCAGCAACACTTTTTTTGAATTCGGAAGTGCTCCAGAGACAGCGCTGTCCGCTTGTTGCTCAGAGGGACTAGCCTCGTGTTCAGCGAAGTACCCCTGCTCAGGCCGAAGGGCGCCATTGTGGAGCACCGGCACTGGCGCATTGACAACCGGCACCGCTTGCTGAAGACGCACTCGGCAGCGATGGCACTGGCCCCACTCGTAGCGGAAGCACTCCAAACCGAGGAGCAGAGTGGTAGCGGACAGCGAGTCCTGTTCATCGGAATGCCCATGGATGGGATGGACATGTGGATGCACACACAGTTCCCCTGGGTGAGGCTGGGTTTGGCAATCGGGGAAATCAGAATGGCATGTTCCTTCTCTTACCTCCAGCTGGACATCACTGTGCACGAGCAAGACCCCGTTCTGGTGAAACTGGGCACCAAATGGTTCGGCATTGGTCAGCAGTGGGCAATCCGCGCATTTTTGCGATTGACACAATGCTTTAGCGGACGATGCGAAAAGACGCACCATTGTGGGCGACTGGCTGGCGGCAATCAAAAGCGCCGCCGAAAATAGTTTGCCGCTCTTGATTCAATCTTCCAACCATTTCCTCCACTCCAAGGTGAACAATTCGATTTGCTCGTGGTTGATGCCCAACAGTCGCATTCACTGCTTTCCGATTCCGAGGCACTGGCGAACGCGAAGCAAATTCTGAGGCCAGCTGGTCATCAGAGGCATTCGTTGCTCCTGAGTCAATCGATTTTGCTTTACAGGTCTCTTCCAGCTCAGCATTGCCCAGGACAATACCGAATGGGATGTGCTGCCGATCGAGTCGGCACAACGCAAACTTCTTGCCACATTTGCGCACTGTGCTCGCCTTCAAACGGCGACTGAAGACGGCAAAAGTGACTTTTGAAGATGGTATTCTGATTGCATGACATATTTTCCAGTCGCCGTGTTCGCCTGCTTTCCCGCAGAATATAAATTCGACGCATCGAAAATGGACGAATTGGCGCAGCGCTTCGAACTCAGCAAACAGATGGTCAACGTTTCGTGGGTTTGAACAGAAATGTGCAGAAGAAGATCGTCGTTATTTTCGATTTTAAACACAGATTTAATAATAGACAAATTGATTGGACAAAATAAAGTCAACTTCATCTCTGCAATAATGGTTGTTACTTGTTACACTATGCGCACACTCGGTAGAGTATGCCTCGCTATCGACGGAGTGGCGGCGGCACAGGCCCTCCGTCAGCAGCTGGCGGCCCCCTGGGCTCCCCATCTGGCATCATTCGGCGGCTGCGCATTGGCTCTGGAGGCACAGGCTGTTGGTCGGCCGCCGAGGGCGGATCCCACATCATTTGGCCGTCGCTGTCCACGGTTATCGCTGCAAAATTGACACTTGATATTGCGGATTAAAGCGAAACTAATTATATAAGTAATTGGATATTTGGAATTTACCGGTATTGAAGTGAACCAAAACAGCGAGGAGAAGGGCGAAAACAATTTCCGATTTCATTGCGCTTCGTAGTGCCTCTTTCACTGCGAATTTGTGCTCCTGTCCTTTCGGTTTAAACTTTAAATTTGCGCACAAGGCGGCGACCTCTGCGATCGATCGCACACACTTTGACCGCGCACCACCTCTTCCCCTTTGTGTTCACCCATACCCATCATCACATTGTTGTTTACTCCAACAACCAAAATAGAACGACGACGACAATTACTGGTGTGGACGAGGTTCGATAGAGAAAAGCGAGTGCCAGAATTGCAGAGCAAATAAACAGCGTCTGGATGCCTCGATCACGAGTGGACCTTTGAACAACGGATGATGACTGGTGAGCCGCTACCTCCGCTCTGTTTCGTACGCTTGACGCTTGTCAACTAGAGAATTATAAAGATGCAAGGATAGCCGTTTGATTTTTTACAGGATATTACCTAGTACTAATTTGCCGTTATCCAAAATGTCTCCATTTCGCGCGGATGCTGATATAAATGATCGTCGATTATTCGGCGTCTGGTTTCCTGGTTATGAGAATGTTAGTCGCCGCGGCAAAAAAGCGTCAACGAAAAAGGGAAAAAGTCGAGAGCGTGTGGATAAGAATAAAGTCAGGAACGGGTTTTTCAATCGGTGAACCAATGGCGCCGCAAAATGTTTCGATTTCGAAATCACTTCATTCCGCACATGTCCGGATATCGCTCAATTAAAGGTTCACCTTGTAGATAACCTATCGATTATTTCTTAATGCTCGCATTCTCTTGGGTCCTTATTGTTTCCATCAGGTACTTATTCATACATCAAATTCAACCCGAAAAGATAGGTATATCCCGCTCTTTCGTTTTTTCTAGAAATTTGCTGAGCTTTCGTCGTTTCCTAAAATGGGTTTTGTTCACGGGGGCTGCGTGTGCCTCGTTCCAGTTTGCAGTGATGGTCTACAGCAATGACGGTATTCTGCACCTGGAGTTGGAATCACTCTGCAATGGATGTTGTGTGACGGTGGCCGACAAAATCGACTTAAAAAGGTAGCGGCCCGATAGAGGCTAGATTTATCAATTGATTTGGCCCGATCAAAAGTTGGCGGCTTTGAAATTCCCGATTAGTCAGTTGGAGATTACAGGTACTCATCCCAAAGCCAATTTCAGCTGGAGCATTCGGCGCACTCTCTACTTCCCCTCCCAGCTGCACATGAACATTGTGCAGACTGAGCGCCCTCTGCTTCCGCCCTCCATTGGTGAGTGAATTCAGGCCTCACTTTGCCTCCACCCCTCCCTCTCGATGAGTTCTATTCACTTTTCGACCTGCGCCACTGGCACATTGACCACTCGCAGCTGCTGTTCTGGCTCAAGTCCATCGGACTGATGCCCTTCATGGTGGGAGCGTTGAACGAAAATGCAACGCGAACAGAGCAGCGGGAGCAGAAAGTGCTCATGCTGGGCATGGGCGGCGGGGCTCTGGACATGTGGCTGCACACCAAGTACCCCGAGGTTGGCTGTCCGTCGCAGTCTGAACTTTCGCAATGCCTTCAGATGGACATCACTGTGTACGAGCTGTGCCCTGCTGTCGCGCGGATGGCCCACAAGTGGTTCGGTCTTCGGTGTAGGTAGAGTGCCGTGGACCTGGACAGTCGAATGTTCTTCTGGATCCGAATCATGTTCAGCTCAGAACGCCAAAAGACGGACCATTGTTGCGGACGGGATGGAGGGCATTCGCAAGGCCGCCATTGCAGGGCACACCTACGATGTGGTGGTGGTGGACGTGTGCGACACGGAGGACGAGTGGCTGTTCGCCCCGCCCACAGCGTTCCTTGTGCCCGAAATTCTGCGCAACATCAGCGCCATTCTGAAGCCCACAGGTTGTTCGATAGCCAGATTCTTCTGATTCCACATTTCCTGACATACATTTGCAGGCACTTGTGTGTTCAACACTATGGAGAAGGAAGCGGAGGAGAAGGAGGAGGTGCTCGCCTGGGTGAGTGGTTGTTGTCTGGGAAACTGCGCCAATCCAATCTTGTTGCTCTTTTAGATGGAGAAGCAGTTCCTGCTCGCGTTTCCTCGCTGCGTCAAATTGTACAACAACGAACGGCGAATAAACAGTTCTCGATTTAGTAGAACATGCATTCAACTCCTCCTCCCAATTTCAGCAATTTATGCGTGTTTGGCTAGCGAAGAAAATCTGGGGCAGATTGAGGCCCAATCGCAACCAGAAATGTTGGAATTGCTGCCAGAGCGACTGGGACTCGGTGAACTGATCAGCGGGGCAAAATGGAAAATCGCCGTTGTCTAGCACTCTCGATTTCTTTGTGTTGCCATTTTAAGCCCGATAAATGTAAATACTTGCAAAATGTGTAAAAGCTGGTTGGCAATAGTAATGGGTAATGGGACTCTGGATTGGGAAATGCGAATCGATTTAATGGCTCGCGCACATTCAATCAATCAATCGATTCTCAATAATGGAATTCATCCCTTTCATGGTCTGTTTTAGCTTTTTTGCGCACTTTAATTCCGAATATGCTAACTCTGCGCAGAGTAAGTGTCTTCTTGCTGTACTCCCTTGGCGCCTATGTTTGCGCCATTCTGGCGCTGTGGATCTACAGCGGCGGGGGCTTTCTGCAAGTGGAGTTGGACGAACTATGCGACCACCAGTGCTGTGTGGCTGTGATGGACAAAGTGGACCTGTGGAGGCACACAAAAACAATTTGCTTCCCCCAGAAATCGGTCATTTCTCCTTTCACAGGGCCCGTGTGCATCGCATTCTCTATTTCCCCTCTCAACAGAACAATAATGCCGTGCAAACAGAACTGCCCATCATCCCATCCGGTTATAGCGATTCAAGTATTTTCCAAACTCCAAAAGCAAACGTTTATTTCTTCAGAAGACCTTTCCTCCTTTTTTGGCACAACCGACTGGCACGTGGACAGAAGCCAACTCTACGGGCCGCTGCCTGTTGCGGCGGTTTTATTGGGATTTGCAACCGGAGCATTGAAAGAAACAAAAACAGAAGGGCGGACGCAAAAAGTGCTCATTGCTGGGCTGGGAGGCGGGGCTCTGGACATGTGGCTGCACACCAAATACCCACAGGCAGGTAGCATCATCCCATCGAATCACGGAAACACTTCCGACAACGCAGATAGACATCACAGTGGTTGAACAGTGCGAGTCGGTGGTACAAATGGCCAATGAATGGTTCGACGTCGGTAAAATAAACTCTTTCAATTTTTAATAATTTTTCCCAAAGCCCATTTCTAGCTGAAGACTCAACCAGACGAACTCTGGTTGCCGATGGCATTTTGGCCATACGAAAAGCTGCTTCAAAAGGTATATTGCTAAATATGGTTTATTAAATATTTGTTTCCACTCCGCCACTGTGTAGGACTCAAATTCGATTTGGTGGTCATTGACGCGAGTCAGTCTGATGCCAAATGGCTGCTCAGCCCCCCGGCTGAGTTTCTAGCAGCCAAGACATTGCACAACATCAAAACGATGCTGACTTTGAGTGGTAATGATAATAATGAACGATGCGTTTGGTTGTGGACAAAAGATTGTAACCAAATGGCATGTAGGGCTATGCATTTTCAACGTGTTGGAGGAGTCGAGGGAGGAAAAGGCGGAAATCTTGGATTGGGTGGGAATCAATATTATCAATTATCAATTATCATACTATTAGTTGTTGATTGTTGTCAATTCGAATTCCAGGTTGAGAGCCGTTTGCGTTCCATCCTCCCGCACTGCATCAAATTGCATAGCAAATTGGCTGGAGTGAACGGTGGGCAATGGATTTGTTTTGATTGCTACACAAATATTTAATTGTTCAGCGATTTTTGGATGTCTGGCCTCCGATGAGAATTTACACGCAATTTCGGATCGTTGGATGGAAAGGTTTGAAAGCCTGGCAAAAAGATTCGGATTCAGTGACCAAGTCAAGGAAGCAGAGTGGAAATATGAACTTTTTTGAATTATATTTATTTTTATTGTCTGTAAACTAATCAACTAATGAGAAATGAATACGATTACAAATGATAAGTTAGTAAAGCTAAAACTGCTTATTGACATAACTATTAGCTACTAGAGTAGGTTGCTGTTAGATATTAAAGTAATAATTGATAGATGATACTAGTCTAAGTTTGTTGAATTCTGATGGTACACAGGATTATTCAGAAGACGTCTAGGTATTCCTCATTCCTGTTATTATCAGCGTCCTCCGCATCCACATCCGCCGCCTCCGCCTCCACCCCCGCCACAGCCTCCTCCTCCCCCACCGCCACATCCGGTACTCGGCGGAGGTGGAGCAGGCGCACAACCACCGCAACCTCCGCCTCCTCCTCCGCCCCCACCACAGCCTCCTCCGCCACCGCATCCACCGCCGCAACTTGGAGCTGGAGGCGGTGGAGGAGGTGCTGGTGGTGGAGCGCCGCCACCGCAGCTCAGTTTCAGTGTGATTTCGCCGCCGCCCCCTCCACCACAGGGACTAGGTGCAGGTGCTGGCGGGGCACAACCACCGCCTCCTCCACCGCAACCCCCTCCTCCGCCGCCGCCACAACCTCCGCATTGACGACGCAGTCGAAAACTGTTTGCAGCCATTCTATAGAATGAAATTTATCTTTGTGCGTGAACAAATGTTCATTTGCCTACTCTAGGTTTCCGCTGTAGATTAATGATTGCACGAAGTTAAACCCAAACAGGGTGAACACTAAAAGTGTCAGTTTCGACATTGTGACGATGGATATGTATGTGATTGGGGCAAGTGATTTTGCCAAGCGATTGGACTGCTTATATACGAAGGCTAAGGACAAGGACCACACATCGACCTCTTTAAGCCATTGGTAATTCAGTCGTCACAGCATTGGGCGCATACCTACTTGCTAAACTTTTTCATATTCCCTCTCTTGTTGGTGTGTGTGGCTGTCAATAATTAGCTCCATCTCCAGAGTGCTACCACAGATTTAAAAAAGAGACTCTATACGGGTGGATGGACACATCCATTAAGCAACAGGAAATGATTTGGACCTTGTACGCGAATCACAAAATGAAAAGAATGGTTTCACCTTTAGCACTCAGGTAAATCCAAATTCCAAACCACAAATATAATTTATGCCCAAAATTAATTGTTAGAATATCTTCTAGGGTTATGCACGAATAATAAATATTGATCACATGCATAGGATCCCGATCATCATTAAGTCACTTTGAAGTTGGCAGTCGTGATGCCCGTGATTCCGATCTCCAGCTTGTCACCGGGTACACATTCCCCAACGCCTAAATGAATCAATAAATCCCTCTTGGACATTCATTTCCTACACATTTATCCGTAATTTTATTCGCTATTTGATACCTGCGGGTGTCCCGGTTAGCACCAAGTCGCCCGGCGCCAGACTCACAATGTTGGAGATGTACGCAATTTGGGTGGGAATGTCGAATATCATGGAGTCCGTTTTGCACTTTTGCCGAGTTTGGCCGTTCACTGCACACAACAATGACATTGCAAATTAGAACAAATTGTACGTACAAGTTTACCAGTCAGGTAGATCTCCACATTGTGCGGATCAGAGACCACGGATTTGTCGACAAATTCTCCTGGAATGGCAGTACAATCTTTTTAGTGCATCGATATAACCATTTCATTAAAATATTCATGATTCATTAATTTAATGCCATTTTACAATTGGGTGATTCCCAAACCTATTGCGCATGAGGTATCGAATGACTTGGCCAGGTACCAAGGGTGACCGGCCTTCTTCAGTTCGTCTTGCCAGTCCCGCGCAGTCATGTCCAGCGCAATGCAGTATCCGCCAACACAATCCATTGCAGCACTCTTTGGCACTTTGCTGGCCGCCTTGCCGATCACCACCCCCAGTTCCACTTCGTAGTGCATGTTTTTGCATCCGTCCGGTCGTCGGATGGAGCCACCATTGAGCACATAGGCGTTCGTGGTTTTGGCGAAAATCAACGGCTTTTCCGGGATTGGGTTGGAGCTTAAAGCGGCATTATTTTCATTGTATAAATTTCTTTTAAAAACAAACAGTTCAATGGCATGTTCACGATAGTTTCTGCCGATGCAGACAATTTTCTGTCCGATTTCGTAGAAATTCTTCAATCTGCCCGACATTCTAAACAAATAATGCAAACCAATGAATGCATAGAATTCAAAGGAAAATGCAGGAAAATCAATCCATTTCATGTCCAATTCCATTGCACAACAGGAAATTTGGGAACCTTGTTGGATTGTGAAATGTGGATTTGTGGATGATGTCAGTTGGACAAAGTGTCCTAGAAGGGTTGGCGATTGCTATGTTGAATGACAAATCATACCCATTTACTACTACTATACTACTACTAGTAGTAGTCTGGTAGTCTTATAGATAAAAGATAACATCAGTGTTGTGACTTCGTACCAAGTGCTCGTACTCGTACTCGTACTTCGTACCACCTTTTTGAAATCGGTCGTACTCGTACTCG